>JABAJW010000011.1:83588-94471 GCA_018855395.1 Arthromyces matolae | reverse complement strand
AGCTAGCGGATTCGAAGTCATCGAGAGTTGTAAGGTAAGCTGGGCTGACAAAGCAATTTTGGGGAAATTTAGGCAGCCCTTTTTCACGTGACCGAGAAAATTCCGAATTTCTGACTCGCACTTTCTCGAATCTCGAACCCACATACTTGGACGCAACGGGCAGTGATTCAGATGTCAACCATACACCATTACATACATAAATTTCCAATGTATATTTCCAGCCTTCGTCGAGAGGATCAAGTTGGAAACCCAATTATTAAGGTAAATCGAGGGTAAACCATGGAGTATTCTTGGCAGGGTATTCGACAAATGACCTCGATCGAAGAACCGCTAAGCGTTGTGGTTATATCGCAGGCAGATCATATGGAGTGTTTTGTGGCATTGTCTGCCGTATCTCGCTGCTTGGTATAATTAGATTACCGAGGTTGAGGCGAGAGGGAGCCATAAAATGGCCCCGCTCTAAGAGGTAGCAGCCTTCCAATAAAGATATGTTCTCATTGATTCTCCTCGCTTTAGGCGCTACTAGTGTAGGCGCGATTGCCCTCGAAAATCGAGCGACCGGTGGCTATGTTCAAAACCCATCGGGAGCAGCCTCATTTACGTATTATAGTGGATGTGGCTCGCCAGGTGAAGAGGTTTCGAATGCATTATGTTATGGGGAGGTTCTAACGAGTTATTTCAGCTTGCGGAAAATCAGCAACAGGATATACGGCGGCAATAAACCAGCTTGCGTTTGGTGCAGCACCCGGAAGCGGGGCGGGAGATGCTTGCGGCCGTTGCTTCGCTCTGACGGGCACAGCAGACCCATACTCCCCTTCATACACAGGCCCATTCCACTCCATCGTGGTCAAAGTAACAGATTTATGGTGAGTCTCCCAGTAAACACCCCAAAAAAACAACCACCAACGACATAATAGCCCAGTCAGTGGAAACCAAGTGAGTTGCTCAAGCCACTCCAGTTGTGATTCCGTCATGAACTCTTCAATTAGCAATGGTGTGGTCAAACCCAAAGCAGCCCAAACAATTCGTTTGGAAAGCCGTTCCAGTAAGAGCGTGTATCTGCATAATATCCAAACAAGACAATAATTATGACGTAGTTTCGATATATGCCAGGATACTGGAGGCTCCAGCGCCTTTTTCCCCTCAGGTCATGGAGCACTGACAGGAACGTTTACAGAGGTCTCGTGTAGCCAATGGTCAGGTAGCGATGGCGGGTCCCTCTGGAATGGAGCATGCCTCAGCGGAGAAACTGCTGCCAATTGGCCATCGACGGGATGTGGGAATCAAGGTAACAACTTGTTAGAAAGCAAATCTCTGAGATGCTGAAGACCGTGACAGGAACTGCTCCTTGATTGTCATTTTAAGACGTGCTGACTTGGCCGGACTCGAATGTTGTCCGTGTTGGAATTTCGAAGTGGTCGAAGAATCAAAGGATTAAGTTTCGGCCATATGTATGTTCTTCGCAGAATGCCTGTTAGCTGCTTGCTTGTCATTATGAAGGAGAAGTGAACCTCACCTATCTTCTTGAGGAAAAAGTGGAGCTTCTATGAGAGATTGCCAGTTACGCTTCATTCCCGGATTGTATATTCGCTCAGCTTTGAGAACCTCGTAGACATGCCTGGAAGATTCGCCTGGAACCGCGCCTGGGGAAGGGATACAAATGAGTGTTTTATGTCGCTGAAAGAGATCTTCTCGTTCATGGACAACGCGTGGATGTTGAGCCTCGAGTGTAGTGGCACCCTGTAAGTTGTATATGATTGTCAATATCGCCAAGCCCTGATCAGCACAGTCATAAGTATCTGCGTTTAAATCTTTAGAAATTTACTGACCAAGGCAAAAACTGCAATGATAACGGTAAAGAGGACGAGAATAAACAGTCGCAAGTGAGGTTTCTCGATCATTTCTCCTGGAAGGTAGTAATTACGACCATGCCGGGATTTTAGTATTCTGAAACCCAGGGCGATTCCCCAAAGCCAACGTCCAAAGGGGCCCCCGAAGAATATCCAGGAGCCATACCAGTCCCACCATTTTGCGACGGTTCGGGGATCATTCCTTGACGTTTGCAACGCCAATGAAACATGCCCTATTAGAGTGCGAGCTACAGGGATCAGGGAAACGGTGACGGCCAGAGGGGTAGCACATAATAGGAACAGAAAGAGTTTCATCCTCGTAATCGTCACGCAATTGCCAAGCTCGAGATAGCCTCAATATTGATATGCTGAGTTAAAAGGTTGAACATACCCATGGACAATGGTGATCATATCCGACACGACAAACTCCACAGACAGAGCAATGATGGGTCCTAGGAGGTTTCCATCTGCCTTTACAATCACCCTTCTCACAAACCGCCAGATCGCCTTTGAGATTGACACATTCATACGGTTCGGTTAACGTCGACGGGTCTGGGTGAGGAAAGCGGGGTACGCTATGCGTCTCACGACCTCCACAGAGATACTTGTAAGACATAGCGACGGCGAGTATCAAACCGTTGACAACGGCGACATATGCTCCTTCGTTGGAAGTGTAAAATGACCATTCTTTTCAACACATGCGATTCAAAAGAAAATCACCTCCGCTTAGCCACGCCTGGTGTCGGAGGATGAGCCAACTGACTTGATCAGAATGGAATGTCAAAAGACTGAGGCCTTGTAGTAGAATAATCACGCACTCCCAACATTGAAGGTTGCGGCGTACCAACCATACCTTTAGAACAAGTTATCCACTGTGAGTAAAAAGGATGTAGACTAGTACATACCAGATCATCCACCAAACAAAGGCCTGAACGAACAACTCGGCGACATATTGTCCTTTACGATGACGGCTCATCCAGAACCAGGCTAGAACGGGTTGCACAGCCTCCCGGAATGTTGTAAACTACATAAATGATGCCTAGTACTACTTTCTCTTTAGTTACCCCGCATCGAATGTTATCATTCACTACTCCGAAATGGCGAGCTGCTTTGAACCCAGTGACTCCTTCACAGAATCATCTCAGAAGTCGCCTGGGTTTTGGTCATGTCGCCAGTCTCATCGTACCCAGACTATATCTTTCAAACGCTGGCACAGCTAGGGACCCAGACGTCCTTGCTCACCTCGGCATAACCCATGTTGTCTCGATCTTGGATTACTGGCCTTCTATACCTGATATCATATCCCAAGAGCACAAGTTGCACATCTCACTACCAGATACCCCTGACACCGATATTTTATCTCACCTTCCTACAACTACTACATTCATAACTTCTGCACTATCAGAGAACGAGGAAAATAAAGTGCTGGTGAGTGACAATATCGATTTCCCCGGATTTTGTGTGTTAAGTCATGCCATAATTATAAGGTTCACTGCGCCCAAGGCATTAGTCGCAGCGCAACTGTGGTCATTGCCTACCTCATTGCATCGTCTGGCATGGGTATGGATGAAGCCCTTGATTTTACAAGGGAAAAACGTTCAATTGTGTGCCCAAATATTGGGTTCCGAAAGCAGCTGGCAGCTTATGCTGAGAGCTTTGTTGGGCGTCAAACTAAGCGTGGGGCCACGAGCATGGGGAAGATCGGAGTGGATATTGCCCGACGAATACGACAATTAACATCTTCTTCTCAGAAACGCTAATTCCGCCATGAAGATAGTTTATGGTCGAAGGACAGATACCCATTGAAACTTTGTCCATTAGTTGGCAATGCCAAGCTATTAGATACTTAGAGAGACATACGGGTTGAAGTGATAGAACGGACTTGTATTATCAAAGATCTGGATTTAGATCCAAATCCAAATCGAAGAAGAGCGGTTGTGGCCCGCGTATATCTTGTCGGTATACATTTGAGCCGTGATGATCCAACTCCTTCGCCTTCGGAGAAACAGTTGGTGCTAAAATACACATTCTCAACGAACGGGTGAAGGTAGTGCGAATATTCTTACGTCTGCCCACAGAATGTGTTTCCCCTAGTAGGCCCAATGGCGCCTCTGCGTTGAGACGACCGCGACGCATCTTTTCTTCGTTGGGAAATGGCGGAAAGAATAGACGTGGCTGGCCCGGAAGAGTGAGATCTGGCATATTTGGTGGTGCGGATGTGAATGCACTGATGCTTTGAGCATAGGCGAGCAATTCAGGATATGGAATGGCCGCTGCAACCGAAAAAGTCTAACCATAATGTTGGAAGCAAAAAGTACGAGAGGACGCACCTTTCTTGGCCAATTCTATTGCTTTCATTCTTTCCTCACCTTCCAAAATCATTTCCTCGAGCTCCCTCTTGCCTTCTTCCAGAGACGATGCGATCTCACGCCATTGGATTTCCAGTTCCAGAATTTCCTGCTCCAACGCGTCAATTCTGCGTTGTTTTATCTGGTGTTTATGCACCAAGTTAATCGCAGATGACAGAGCTTGGTCGCACTCCAAAAAAGCCGCAAGAGGTGGCGGCGGCGGTGGTCTAGTTTGGGTTGGTGAAAGAGACAAGAACAGAGTGTGAGCAAGGGCCTGCAAGTTGTTCAACGGAGCGAGTAAGATGCTTGACATAGATTGCGTGGTATCATCATGAGGCGGTCTAGAAGTAGAAGGACCAGGAATGGCATTGGAGTTTGGTAGAGACATATGTTTCGTGTGAATAATCAATTCACTTGTTTTCCACGGACCACTATCACTCCTTCGTGGCCCTCTCATGCCCCTCACGAGGTATCCACCTCGAAATGGACATGCTGTGTCCGATGAAGAGCTATATGAACTAACTGAGGATGGACGTTTACCTGACACGACGAAGCTCTCTCGGACTTATAAGGATGGCAGCTCAATAGACTGGTTTCATGAGCAGGCAGTTGAACGGAATAGAATTCATGCACTCAAAGCTCAGGCCGGCATACGTGGTCTTTTCTCACCTCTCCTGGAATCGTCGCGTACATGGCTAGTTGTCATTCTCGCTGGAATGGGCATTGGCATCACAGGCGCGTGGTTGGATGTTTTAGTGAAATGGTACGTTACCCTCGCGGAGTGCTGAACACGATTTTCTGCAGCTTTTTTTTCATAGGCTTGGAGACTTGCGAGAAGGGCACTGTTCCTATGGCTTCTTCTATAATCAAGTTGCATGTTGCAGTGGGCTAGATCGTATGTACTTCGTTTCTCGCTTCTAAGCGGCTACCTGATACCATTGCGCAGCGGGAGAAAAGTGCTTGGATTGGCTCACATGGAGTGAATTCTTCCATATACGCTCTATCTTCGCCCAGTCTTTGCTTCAATGTTTTATCTACGTCATTCTGGCTGTAAGCGTAGAAGTTTACCTGATGCATTTTGTCTTATACTCCGACTGTCGTTAGATTGCATTCGCTGCAAGCGCATCCATCCTGGTTGTTACTTACGCCCCTTAGTGAGCACTCCTAAATATTGCGTCAAGGCTGGGTTCTCACTGTACATAAGCGCGTTTCATACTGGAAGTCAGTGCAGATGCAACTCTGCCAGTGCCCTGTTTACTGACCTCTCTATATAAGTCCCCGAAATCAAAGCAGTGCGTTAGATGGCATCTCTCCAATTTCGGCTGTCACTGATGATATTTGAGAAGATTCTTGGAGGTTATGTGTTCGATTCGTTTCTTTCGCCATGGACACTCCTCATTAAAGCCCTCGGTCTCGCGCTTGCTGTTGCATCCGGGCTTTCACTGGGAAAAGAGGTTATTATAGCTCCTTGAACAACGTGCAGGTTTCCCTTCGGACTAACTCATATCAAGGGCCCGCTCGTCCATGTTGCATGCTGTATGGCGTTCGGACTTTCTCGATTCGTCATCTATTCCCGCCAGAATGAGGGTAACCACACAGCTTGACCCTCATTATCAGGCCTAATTCCCATTTCTAGCCGAAAAAAGGAAGCTTTTGGCGGCAGCAGCAGCTGCTGGTGTCTCTGTTGCATTCGGAAGTCCTCTTGGAGGCGTTTTGTTCGGCCTGGAAGGTCAGGATCTGTGCTTCTAGGTGTGCATCCTCTCATTTCTCGAAATAGAGTTGGATACTTTCGCAAGTGAGACCGATGTGATGTGGAAGGCCTTTGTAGCATCTGCTGTCGCTGCTGTTTCTTTGCAATGGGTGAATCCCTTCGGAACAGCTAAGCTTGTTCTTTTTCAGGTATCCTTCCACCTTTGTATCTTTCGCACTCCGTCACATCTAAATGCCGGAATTTAGGTCAATAACACGATTGATGTATGGCGTGCATTTGAACTTGTATGCGACTTGTCAGCCTCGAACTGCCGTTATTTATTTCATGTCAGATTCCATGGCTTGGTCTTGGTATTCTTGGTGTATGTCATGATGATCTCACTGCACCAACAACAAACATGCTGACATATCCTTGAAGGGCGTACTCGGAGCCTTACTCATCAGATTAAATGTCGAAATCGCATTATACCGCCGGAATAGCTACCTTAACGATTGGCCTGTCCTGGAAGTGGTTTGTGTCAGTGCAGTCACTGCGGCCATAAGTTACCTCGTGAGTGTATATTTGTTAAAGTTTTTAATGTTCCTCGACTAAATCGATGTTCTAGGTCGTCTTTGCTAGGCAAGTGCTAGCAGAATAGACGCTATCTTAATTAATGATATCACCTGTGACAGAGCACCTGCTTCAGAGTTGGTCGCTAATCTTTTCCAGGAATGTGATGCGTCAAAACCAGATTATCACGGTCTCTGCAAGTCAGTGACTGTGTTTCAAATTGACCAATTATTTTCTAACCGTGATCTCTAAAGCCCTACGGCAATGTGGGAGAACGTGTTCTTGCTCGTCTTGACTGCCATGATAAAGATTGTCCTTACGGCTTGGGCTTTTGGGATGATGGTTAGCTCTATGTTTCATTCCATCTCGGGTTTTAATTTTTTGACTCTTGTATCCTCAGATACCTGCTGGGATATTTTTGCCTACAATTGCTATTGGCGCTTGTCTGGGTCGAGCAGTTGGATTACTTACGTGAGTTTTGTGACGTGATCGATATTTCATTCTGGACAATGGATGTCACAGACAAGAATTGTACCGTTCGTATCCAACTGCGTGGATCTTCCTTGCATGCCCTCCAGATCCATCCGAGCGATGCATTTCCCCCGGCTTCTACGCTGTTCTTGGGGCATCCGCTATGTTAGGAGGCGTGACGCGCATGACAAGTACGAGTGTTTTTGCTATCGATCCAACATACCCACTCATGCCCAAGCTAGTATCGTTGGTTGTTATCGTATTCGAGGTTGGTTTATCTATCATACTGTGGGTCATGGAGACAGGTAACAAAACATACTTTTAGTTAACTGGAGCTTTGTCGCATGTCCTGCCCATCATGATATGTGTCATGACCTCAAAGTTCGTGGGAGATGCGATAAATGAGGATGGCATTTATCCTGTCTGGATTGCCTTGCGTCGGTACCCTTGGATGTCGCCGTTTACTTATCACGATAAGGGCGAAACTGGGGCAAGCATTATGAAGACTTTTGATGAACTTGTAGTGATCAATGACATGCAACTAACCCCTCATGCGCTTGGTGTGTTCTACATCGCACTCCGTGAGGATGAAGGGCTGATCCGTAGTGAAGCTGCACTCTTGCGAAAACAGTCTTACAGTGGTTTCCCTGTCGTTCGAGGAACACATTTGGTTGGATTTGCGACTCGAGAGAAACTATATGCAGTCTTAGGTAAATGTTTCGATCCTGTTTTTTCGACCATTTCTCAACGGAGCAGGGACACTGTCTTCTGAAAATCCTGCTAACGAGGCGAGGATATGTTCTTTTACTCCCAGACAGTCCGACTCGGCTGTGGCAGGCCAGGTCGATTTTTCTGCAAGCCTTGAAGAGGCGATACTTCAATTACGCAAAGATGTCCCTCAGGAGCTCGTGGTGAACATGTTCCAAAAATTGGTATGTTCGCTTGACGTCTTCGTATCCTCTGACATTCAACACAAAGCAGAATCTGCGCCAAATCTTGTTCACTCAGAATGGACATCTAGTAGGAATGGCGACCAAGGCTGATGTCGTGACTCTGTTGACAAGCCACTTTCCACATACGGGTGCGTTGGTGTAACGGCCGTTGAATGTATAGACCCAGCAGTGAGATGCTCCATATTGTACATTAGTCGCTTCTTGTAATCACTACTGCTTATGATCAGTAGTAGTAAATAAGCACATCTATCGCAGCCTATAACATGCGCTCAATGTTCTTCCTCAGTAGGATCCGCCTCGCCGTCGTAGTCCTCGTAGTCCTCGATATCCTCATCATCCTCGTCATTATCGGCCTCTTCCATAGATTCCTTCAGCTAATAGAGATGAGTTGAATCAAAAACGTGAAATGGATGAATGGAGATCACATACCATCTCAACAAGCTCATGACATTCATTCAGATGGGCCATCAAGATACCTTGACCCTCTGGAATCGATCCATCAATGCCAATAAACTTTCCATCTTGTCGCATGGTGTCAATCTGGAAGAGGGCCAGTTGATACTATTCTCGGATAAATATCTTTTTGTTAACAGATGCAAGTTTTGAATGATACGCACTGGATACAGATCTCGAGGGCTGAATGGACCTCCGTATTTGAGGACTTCGTTCAAACATTTTTTCACAGTCGATAGTTTGTTCGCCTGAGATACAAAATGTGAGATCGATGTTGTGATATCACAATGGCAGCATACAATGGGCATCAACTCCTCAGACACGGGCTCACTTGAGGACAGAAGCCGGTAGATTAGGCCATAACATCGCCTAAGCAAGTACAATAGCACCTTCCAGACAAATTAGATACCCACAAAAAGCTGGAATATGATGTTACACTCACGTATTGTCCTGGCGGTCGATTTCCTTCGGAATCCACGAACTTGCCCTCGACACGCATTTTATCGATTTCCTGCAAGCTCAAAGAATAGTTGAACAGGTCAGTCTCTCTGAGACTCCATCTATGTGTTAATACTAGGCTCTCTAACTCAGAGCGAAGTTCACTGAGTCGATCATATATCGGCTTCAACGAGGAAGCGACTTGCTTCGAATCGTCGTTCGCTTTGATCTCTTGGGAAATCTCAAAGCACTCCTCGAGGAGGGATGAACATGATGCTTGCGAAGTTGGGACTATTCCACCAGGTCCGAGAAAGTTGCCATCCACCCGAGCCCTATACAGCCGTAAGAGGTCCAAGTCAGTACCACTGCGTTGTTGTACTTTGACTCCCAGGCAGGACAATGGAAGGAGATACTCAACGATTCTATCTTTCTAAGTTCCTCCTGCAATGGTTTTAATTCCGCCTTGTGAGAGCCTTCCTTGGCTGCAAGTGCGACTAATTGTCGGCGGATTTTTACAAGTTTCTTATGAACTGGTACAAGTTCGACTGGGAGAACTGAAAGAGACTCCTGCAACGTTCGAAGGAGTGCCTCTATGAAAGGCCGATCAGACCTTCTTGACAAGTATGATTATAAAATGACGTATTCCTACCACACTCGTTTAATTGGCGTTCGAGGAGTTTGATCAAGGGTTTCGGGTGCTTTCCGTGCTCCATATCGTGTTGTATGATGTTCCGTAGGTCGTTCAACCGGCGATGAAAAGGAGCAAGATCGGATTCGTTATACACGGCAGACTCGTTCATGTGGTTGAGGATTTGCTGCGAGTGAATTCGGCGTCAGTCAATTGCTACAAGCGTACGTGATGTTAGAGAATTGAAGGCTACGCACCCTCATTGAGGCTATTTGGCAATATGTCGCGAGGGTATCTTTAGTTTTGCCTATTGTCAGATAGAACAACGACAGGAGACTGAAGACATCTGCGAGAGTGGTGTCCAAACGGTTGTTGTAAGCGTTTGTGTTATCGCGTACGTCGTTAAGTTTGGTTACTATATGAGATTAGCAATGGACGAGGGAAGCAAAACTTTTGTACCTTGTTTGACCACAGACTGGTAGAGTGAATTGACATCGGTAGCTTTGACGTATTCAGCACGATTTTTCTTGAGAGCAGTGAGCCTATTGCGAATACTGATACCTCGTTTAGCCAAAGGATATAAAATGTTTGAAGAAAACAGCACACTTGATTACAGCCTCAAGAATAGGGAGCTCTATTAATCGAAGTTGACAGAGTTTCAAGTCAAATGGATCACAAAGATCGCGCACCTTCCTGAGGGACGGTATTAGCCATGATGAAGGTCTAATAGGGTTGTGCACAGCGGATCGTCAGTTGAAAATCTGTAGGCTGTAAGTAGTTAACTGAGAACTCTGATATCATTATATTTTAGTGACTCAATTAGATTATTTGGGTGGGTTCTCACGGTCATATACCCCTTACAAGTCGACCACAATGAAGAACAATTTTGGACCTGACGAGTCTCCTCGACCACTCGCGCAAACAGCGCAGCCATAGCCATGGATAATCTCAGACAGGTATCTGGCTATGAAACTCGATCATTATTCCGCAAACAGGCTGAGGCTGAACACATGGACAGGTCCTGGATAGGCTGCGAACAGAGGTTGACAAAGGCGTATCGCGGCTCAAAGACGCGGACGCCCGAAGCAAAAAGCTCCTTGCCATGATTAAAGAGAGAGACCATGAACTTAACATCCTTCGTGAAAGAGTAGACTTGACGCGTCGAATTCTGGCTATCACGAAGCGATGTGACGAGATACAGAGTGCTGTCACCGCCAACAACGATAAGTACGTGTCATTTAGCTCTATTCTTATTCTGGTGAGGTTAATCGAGCTAGTATAAGGCTTGCATGTGAGAAAACGGACAAGCTAAAGACAAGGGTGCTTCGTTTAGAGGTCGAACGAGATAAACTCGAAAAACTTTGTCAAGTTTGTCCATCTGCTCATGCAAACGTTAACGTCCTTTTCTAATGCGGACCTCCACAGAACATGGAGTCGCAAAGACTATCACTGGAGACACAAGTTGATGATTTATTTTAGACC
>JABAJW010000011.1:60484-83303 GCA_018855395.1 Arthromyces matolae | reverse complement strand
ACCACTGACGAACATCCCTCTCACTTCACTTTATTCACGATGACGGAAAGAATCAAAGAGGTATGTTTTTTGCCAAGCTTAGTTTACTACCATGACTGACTATGAGTGTAGAAAATGAACCAGCTTCGTACCGAAGCAGACCATGCCATTGCTCGTGCTGAGGAAGCTGAGACCAAGAACAAGAAATACGAACAACTGCTTCTGGAGAAAGACCAAGAGATCTCATCGTTACAGCACAGACTCGGCGTTCTCGACTCTGATCTGGAGAAAGCGGAGCAAAATCTTGCCACCCACAAGACTGCTTCAGCCGAAGGTGAACAGTCCAAACAAACTAGCGAACTACTTCAGAGGAAGGTCCAGCTGTTGGAAGAGGAGTTGGATACTGCAGAGAAGAACCTCAAAGAAACAGTCGAAAAGTACGTATCGATTGGCTGCGGCAACCTCCACGTAGTATATCTGGCGATCAGGAGCTGATCTTGCCCCCTGTCAGGCTACGTCAGGTGGATGTGAAGGCAGAACATTTCGAACGTCAAGTTCAGCGGGCTGAGCAAGAGCGTGATGTTTGGGAGAAGAAGTTTGAGGTGGGTTTTTGTTTTCCCACTCTACATCAATACAAGCTCAATTCTTTTCGCGAAATCATAAAGGAATCTGAAGCCAAATACAAGAAATCTCAAGCAGAATTGGCAGAGCTCGAGGCCAGCATGCAAGATCTGTGATCATCGTATATCCCTCGGAAATGTTTTGCATTTTAGCCTACTTTGGTATCGCTATATCACCCCCTAGGACTTGCTCTCTTGTTTACGACAAATAATGCATCATACAATAACCCCTACATGCGACATGCAAAGAAATATCACAGCCAAGAATTGGTATTCTGCGATATCTACACAATCCCAACAACCTACTTCTCGTCGTGAAACTTTAAGGAAATCGAATTTACACAGTGCCTTTCGTTGGCTATAATGAAATTGTTAAAATCCTTCAATGACGATGCCACAAAATCATACTGGGTGTATCAAAGCCCTCCCCCTTGAAGACGTGTCCAAGGTGACCTCCACAGGCTGTGCAAACAATCTCGATGCGAGTCATCCCGAGTGACTTGTCTTCATGCCTTGTAACGGCACCAGGAATAGCTATCGATGGTGCATTAGCAGGTATCCCTCCTTTGGGAAAGGAAAAACTTGCCATCGAAGAAAGCAGGCCATCCGCAGCCACTCTTGAGCTGATTTTAGTGAGGGTATGTGAAAATCCAAAGGGAACGAACGTTGAACTTGGTGGAACTCTTATACAGCGGCGTCCCACAGCCTGAACACTCGTAGACACCTGAGACGAAGTGATGATCATATTCTCCAGTTCCAGGGGCTTCAGTCCCCTTTTGCCGTAGGACTCTAAACTATTGTGAAAGTTTGCTCCCTCGAGCTTTGATAAGCAGGATGCAGAGCTCGTACTTGTTCTGGGCTAAGTATCGCCCGCCATTCTTGGTCTGATTTCTGGACGTTTGACATGTTTCTTCGATTGATAAGGTGAGATACTGTAGGAGGACGCCAAAGAATTAAACGCTGCTTGCTCAAGCTCAAGAGTGAAGTATATCTTAGAGAACAAGCGTTCATCAAAGGGATGATGTCGATGAAACTTGAACGCATCTAATCATATGGAGTTCATCACATGACGCGGCTACACACCAACTGCGAGTCCTTGAACTTGAAGTACATTTCTTCCACAATTTACAAGGCATATATAATTATTTAGGGAATAAAAACCAGTGTATACAATACAAAGCCGGCTAAACTTGGCAGAAATCATGATGGAATCGTCGACCGGTCAATTGCAGAGTTACGGAAGCTTGATTTATCCTGCATCGAATCTACGAAGATTAAAACTTGGTCAATAGAAGGGAAAATGGATTACGTAGTAAACTAACCATTGTTGGACTTGTATTCCATGATTGTAGAAGCAGGGAGATTCAGGGCCTTCTTCATGGCGTCTCTGTAGCCGTCAAATCACAAGGCAGTTCGCAGGGGGAAAAGGAAAAAAGAGACGAACCTAATCCGCTCTCGCACTTTCGGGTCTGCATCCAGCCTGTTCCAAAGACTAACGATGTCCTCGTGCTGTCTGACGCTGATAGTGCACCCACAGATCTCTGGCCATTCAGACCCGCTGGCATCGCTTTTGTCGTCCCAATTTCCCCCCACTTCATTATCCTCGACATTACGACATTCGTCAAACTGATCACCAATAATAGCCATGACAAGATCCTCCCATATGCGGTCAGCAACGCCCTTCTTTAAACGTATGATCCACTTCCCGCCAGAAAGGTTTAAAGGGTCCTCCCATACAGGTCGACGTACACCGCTATGGAACAGAAGATAATCTGTGGTAGGAAGAAGTGCAGAGGGAGGCGATAGATGCGTCCACAGGGACCAAAATGATTCGACCTGGTGAATATGAGCTTTTTCGCGTATACGTGGTATAAAATTCACATACAGAACTAAAAGCAGATATTTTCTTGACACCATCTTCATAACTTGTGATCTTGTTCCCTGGTGTGCGTTGCTGACGAAAATAGAATACCCATCTGAAGATACAAATCAGAACCCGAGAGGACTTGATGTGAAGAAGAACACGAACATACGTATTTCTGAGTGGGTGAACAGCTACTGTTCCAGGAGAAGTATTATTTGAAGAAGATTCCTTTGAACGCTCAGCCGTTGCGTTGGTAGCCAGTGAAGTAGAAAAGTGCTTTGAAGACGGTAAACGTGAACGAAGTGCAGCAGGCTGTGAGCTTTGCTGTTGTGTTGTCGTCGTGGATTGAGATGAGCTATTCGCCAAGAAACGAGACTGAGAATGATTTGAAAAGTAATTGGCCATTAACAAGGAGTGGGAAGGAATTGGAGGAATCTTTAAGCTGAGGGGAGAAACCAAATTATCATGCCCTTATGTAAGCAAAACTTTCTCTGTTCTCCCCAACTTGGTTGGGTTCTGTCCCAAATGAAACTAACACTTCGCCCTGAATGGCGCCTATGGCCCCTTTCATCGTTCCTTGGTCTACTTGACCTGAAGACTGGAGTGACTGTAGCGTTGCTGTTTGCTGTCTGTGTCCATTGTCACTACTCCACATCCCTTGTTTACGCTTTTTCAGCTTTTAAACAAAGTAGCGGGTGTCTATGGTTTAATTGCCATGGCCACTGGTGCAGGAGGCACATTTGCTCAATTTAGCCTATATCTTTATTCTGCCGTTGCTCTCATCGGTCTAGTCTGGGGCCTAAGGGCGGTCAAAGAGGTCTGTCCGATGTTCTGTGTGTGCCAAACACCTCTGAACTATCTACAGGAGGACCCGAAACAAACTTTGTACTTTGCTCATCTCTTTTTTGCCGACCATATCTTTTCGACGTCGTGGACCGTCTTTTTTGCTGTTGTGTGGTGGGTTTACACACCACATGACGGCCGCCGTACTATCAACTCTCCAGCGCAGCAGTACTTAATCGACATCGGAAACGTGACCAATACACTCACACCAGAAGAACGCGAAGCAGCGGCTATGAACATTTGGAACCATGAGAAAGGCACTGCCGCAGCCATCATCTTCTTATCCTGGTTATGCAAGGTCATCATCTCTTTCTGAAGGTCTTACCTTTCTTCACTCACTTGTATCCGTAGATTTACTTTGCTCTATTGCTATATTCATACGCTTCGCACCTCCGCAAGGGTTCTTATAGGTCCCTTCCTCTTTCCCGATCAACTGCTGGCAATAGTAGTTCTACAAATCACGCCTACGAAACTGCGATAGGTGGCGTTGAAGAAGAGGCCGAAGATTACTATCAACTTCCCCTCAGAACGCGCGCAGCTGGAAATGCTGCCCTTTCTGGAGCAGCGGAATTTGTTCCAGCTCCTGGAAGAACAGGGCATCATCCTGCAAAAGCACATAGCCGTTCTGGTTCCCGCAATGGCCCACGAATACGAGATGAGGAAGAAGTTTTGTTTGACGAAAACGAATCCACTTATGCTTCAACTTCACGCTCTCATTCAAAGCCCCCGACTGACGACGGAACGATTGTTGGTAACGATGATCAGACAAACGGTGGCAAAAGTCATGTTTAATTCATCTGGTACTGTAGATGTCTAAGTGTTGTACACATTAATACCCACATAGGAAGGTCTAATAGGGAAGCATGAATTCCGCTTTACTTGTGTTCTTTGCATACTTCCACGACGGTTTGCATCGAATCTAAGCGTTCTTCAAGTTCCGGGCTCCGACGCTTTCGTGCGAGGGGGTTGAGAATCATGGCAGCCAGAATAATAACACCATCCATGACCTGAAGGAAAAGGAGAATTCAAAAGACATTGATAGTGAAGGATCAACATAGAACGCACGATGACAAGTGAATAGGCAACCCCTGCCATGATATCAAATTTTGGCCTCAGCAGCAAGGAAACAAGGGCAAAAATGGCACCAAGCCAATCGATCACAATGAAGGGGACCGAGATCCCTATGACCTCTCGGCGCTTGAAGATTTCCCAGTACTGGGGAATTAGACCACCTGCAATCATGACGGAGGTGAGGACACCGAGAAAAAATATGGCAGGTTGATTCATGGAGGGGCGAATAGCAAAGACTATTCCAGCTTCCAGTCCACCTATAATAAGCATTACAGACGCTGCAATCAAAGCTGCAGCAAGAGCTGATTTGTTCTTGCCGTAATACAGACACTGGAGAGAGTTTTGAAGTTTTGATAGACAAATGACATCACTGTAGTCTGTACACACCTGTCCCCAAGCAAATAGAGAAAGAAAAGCGAATAGTTGTGGTTGACAAATTAGTGGTATACTAAGTCGTTGGATGATATTATAGGCTCCAAGGGGAAGTCCAGCAAGACCCCATAACAATCTGCATGATTTCCGAGATCACCATCAGAGGAAGGGTTGGAGTTGAAGTATAACAGCTACGCACACAAGGAATGGCGAGAGACCATCGGTAGACTTATCACGCCAGCTTTTCCATATCTGAGGTAGCAACTGCCCAGACCAACATACAGTTCCTAATATTAATGCAAATGAGTTTCCCATGAGCCATTCAAGATATTGGGGTCTGCCTGTTACATACCGAGAGTGGCTAGGGCGTTTTCTGCAGCAGAGTTGGCATGCATGATACTGGGATACCTTCCTCGCGATCGATTGGAACTGGCTGTTCACAGGAGGTAGTTCGGCGCGTGGACCTCTAGAGATCAGGTTCTCTATCATGATCCAGAACTTGCATTAAGAGCATGAAAGTCACCGACCTAGAGACAATTTAAGGAGCACGTCGACACATGGAGGAATGACTTATATGTGCTACTGAAAAATCCCTCGTTTCTTAAGCTAGGACTTATCTATTGCCTTATCTTTTTCGGATGTAGTTCCGAATATATCTCGGAACAAAAGTTGAAGGTACGCGTGGCAAAGGTTTCCTTTTTTAGATGGGCTTACTTACTTTCGAGAGTCGCGGAAATGAACATGATGAAACTTCAGTTTACAAGCGTTGTGATTCTGCTTCTCAATTACAATCGTAGACGCGGTACTAGCGAAGACGATAATAGGCCCTCCCATAGTAGGTGCCTGCACCTAGGGCAAGAAGAGCTAATGTTGCTGGAACTGGACCTTTGGTAACACGCGGCAAGGAGGATAAAAGAAGTAATGCAGAAGCAGCTGAAAGTCAGCTGCGTCAGAGTCAAAATAGATTCATTCTGTAAATGCAACGCACCACACGCTGCTTCTACGCCATTGGGTGCCCCCTTGCGGATTTGGTCGGCACCATAGAGGAATAGAAGACCAACACTGACGTCAAGAGACATGTCAAATAATGGCACCAGTGAACAAAAGTACTCGAACACACGTTACACCTCCAAGGAGAGAAGGGACAGAGCGCCTCCTAGCAAATCCTGCTACTCCCCCCACAATGCTGAGGCCTCCAATGACATATGCGGGGTATGCGGACTAAAGAAGTAATTATAAGATTAGATCTGGGAAGACTGATTAACGGAATGGAGGGTACCATGACTATAGAAACGTTGGAAATGGGGTAGATTACAGAGAAATAGCGACGTTCGTCGTCCGATACCGATGTGAGAGCAAAACAAACTTTGCCAGCAGCGATGGCTTTCGTGGAAGCACGTGGACCTGAGTGGAAGATAAGATTAGATCAGTCTTATTTATTGATGACGTGAGTTCTTGACCAGAATTACCACCTGAAGAATAACTAAGCTGCCTTGAAAACGCATCGAGAGCCTCTCCGTATCCGTTACTTAACTGCGGCAATGACGGAGTGATTACTCCGTCCACAACCACGAACCGGGAAGTATCGGAAGAGCTCACATCACTTAAATGATAAATGCACGCGGTACCTTGGCACAGAATGTCCTACTTACCCCTCAAAATCTCGAGAAAGATGAATTTTGCACGACGAGCATTGGTAATGATATCGTCTTCTCGTACCCTCTCGACTTCGATCCCTAGAGGCAAGGAACGTCTTGTTATCGTTGGCTCGGGATGGGGTGGTTATACCCTACTGCGAGGGATTGATAAACGACGATGGGGTTGGTCCAAGTTCTTTTGCAAATTCAGAATCTGATCCTGACTTTGAAAGACGTGACTGTGCTCTCTCCAACGTCTTATTTCAATTTTACGCCTTTGTTGGCTGGTTGTGCTGTGGGCACTTTGGATTTCCGTTGCGCAGTTGAACCGTGAGCTCGAGGATGATTTATTTTGCAGTTCATAGACTGACCATAGTCGATAAGAGTTCGACGGTACACACCCCAAGTGGTGAGTAGTCGAACAAGCAATGACATAACAGTTGACGTCATTATATAATTTAGGCGGCATACCAAGCATGGTGTGATAGAATCGGTATGGTCCATCCAGATCATACACCTCCCCACTAATTGCACTAGACTTCAAAAACAAAACCCTTCAATGCGTGAGTTTCACGATTTAAATTTCTCCAATATTAATTCACTCGAGGCATAGATGCCTGCAACGCCTTCTGTGTCAACAAAAGACGCGTCTGCCCGTCAAACGCCATTTACACTCGAATACGACAAGCTTGTTATCGCTGTCGGAGCATACTCACAAAGTGACGTTTCTTCCCAGTTGAAAAAGAGACTTTCCCTTACCAATCGTGATCCAGCTTTTAACATTCCTGGAGTCAAGGAAAATGCTCTTTTTTTGAAAGATGTCAAGGATGCCCGTATTATCCACTCTCGGATACTAGAGTGCTTTGAACAAGCGAATCAACCTACAGTTTCTGCTGAAGAGCGACAAAAGTTGCTCAACTTTTGCATCGTTGGCAAGTCTTTTGATTGGTGCTTTCTCCGAGGCTCTCATATCTTCGTATGTAGGCGGTGGCCCGACTGGAGTAGAGTTCGCAGCCGAACTACATGATCTTCTTCATTCAGATATTGCCCAGCACTTTCCCCACCTTGCAGCTCTAGCCAAGATAAATCTATATGATGTTGCGCCACAGATTCTAGGCAGTTTTGATAAGAACCTCGTGGCGTGTGTATAGTCATCTTCTGAGTATTTTCCTAAACTAACGGTAGTTGTCCCAAGATACACGGAGAATACTTTTCGTCGTGATGGAATCAGCATCTGGACAAGCCATCATGTCGTTAAAGTTGAACCAGTAAGTAGTTTCGGTGATGATGTTCGTGACTACATCAATATTAATATTTGAGGATTGTTTAGGGAAAACTACACGTTGAAGAGCAAGGAGAAGGTACTGACATTCTGGAAAATATGCGACCTTGAATCATTTTTTTCCCTTTCCAGTGCCTTTTGGCCTTCTTGTGTGGAGCACAGGATTATCACCCAATCCTTTGGTAGACTCCATCGCAGAAGTAAAAAAACACAACTCTATCGGGTTAGTTTTCTCTATCACATCCTTAAATGCATATATTGAGCATCAATGGCGGTTTGTCAGATTGCTCACAAACGAGTACCTGAATGCCATCAACGAAGATGGAACGATCAGCGAGGATGTGTGGGTGGTCGGCGATTGCGGTAGCATTGATGGAGAGCCTCTTCCTGCAACAGCTCAAGGTAATTTCATCGACGGATTGCCCTGAAATTTGAGATTGTACCGAACATGGCCCTACTTTATAGTTGCCGCTCAAAAGGGCATTTACTTGGCGAAGGCCCTTAACAAGATTGCGAACGGTCAAGTTTTATCCAAAGGTTTCGAATTCAAGAATCTTGGGAGTCTTGCCTATATCGGCGATTGGTACGTTAGATTGCTACCGATAGTACCCTTCATCAGACGGACGTCGCATCTAGGAAAGCCATCTACGATAGACCTGGCTCTGACGGGTTCTTGTCAAAGGAATCTGGACGTCTAGCCTGGCTTCTATGGCGAAGCGCTTATTTCACGATGACGTTGTCCGTGAAAAACAAGTAGGCCTCAGTTCACATCTCAACTATTTTAGCATTTCTGATCCTCTTAAATTTTCAAGAATTCTCGTGCCGTTTTATTGGTATGTGGAACTTCTTTCACATTCTCAATAAATCATGCCCCTTATTATACTCGATCGTGTTACCCACAGGTTTATTACTTGTGCGTCTTTTGCTTTTAAAACCTCTTCAGATCCACATCCTTCTACCAGGGATATTTGGTCGAGACCTCACACGCTTTTGAGGACAACCCATATGTAAGGACTTAAGTACAAGTAATCCGACCATTCAATAGTATGTCGATCCCCCTGCTCTTTTAGATATAGTTAATCTGTAACTTTATATAATATACCTCGTTCGAGGACATTACTCGCATGAAGCCAGGCCGCGGACGTGTTCAAATGTCGTGAAGAGGATTTCTCTCGGAGTCTGATCACGGCAATGGAAATGCTAGTACTCCCTACTCATGATTGTAGCTGACCCAGATTTTACGCAAAACGAAGGACAAAATTATCACGGTCACCATGTTCAGTACTATAGACTAATTCAGCTCTGTTAGTTAGACTGCTAAGTGGATAATGTGCCAATGATCCCCCATGATATGCAACATACCACGTAACATTCACACTCTTCCTCGTTTTCGACTAGGCTCGCCGTCAGTGGACTCAACAGGTCCATTACCACCTTCAAGACGCAATGTCTTCTGTACGATATTATCCCACATCAAGTTGTTGACCGTTTTGGCTCTCCCAAGTTGCTCGCGTAATTGGTCAACTTCGGCTTCTAGGTCTTCGACTTTGGATTTAAGGGTGAGATTATCTGTTCCGGGTAGACTCGCAGTGCTCGATGGTTGGACAAAGAAGGCATGGTCTCGATAGAACTCATCCGAGCTGTGAGACCATTCATCTTTGTGAGTCTAAAGCCCGGGATAGGTGTTCAGATGAAATTACAAGAACTGGCAGGCAAGGTACACACGTATTTTTGGGGAGGCAGGAGAAGTGTAACCGCATGCGCTTCTCGAGTTTTGGAGTCTCGCATCCTCTGGAATGGCGCGACGTGTCTGACTGGAATGACGTCTTTCGCGTCTGCGGCATTTCCAACACTCAAGTTGAGGTTTATGTGACCAATGAGGTCAGGCGGTTTTAACATGGTTGCCAAGTGAGTAATGAGAAAGCCCTTGTGTGTCGATATTGACCGTAGAAGCTGATGCGATGGAATGTCATAGACAAGTATTATCCCTGACTCGGTCCCAACAAGAAGATGGGATGAAGTGAGAGACATGCAAAGGGCGGTGATTGGCTGGCTGTTTGCAATTTTATAAATTTCAGACTTGGAAGAGGGAAGAGATATTCACCCAACAGATATCAGTCGCTTCTTTGAGGCTTCACGATCTTCCTCTCCGACACGAATGATATCGTTGACGCCTGCGCCACCAACAGCTTCAGTAAATTGACCGCCACTTTTCGTATCTCGCTGCCTGAAGAGATTCACTTGATGTATTGAACCATCAGGAGAAGCAGCCATGAAAATTCGCTCAGTGGGATCCCAGGCGAGGAATAGAATGGGCCGGGGAAACTGAAATGTTGTCAAAAGACTTTGCGATGATAGGTCCCAGAGCTATCAAAAAACTTAGAAAGTAGACACTACAAATTAAAATATTCAACAAACAGACTTTTACTGAGTGATCGGCTGAGGACGTGAGCAATCGGCATTTTGGGAAGGGACCGACGCCACAGACAATATCCGTGATGGGCAAGGTGTGGTCAGTCAAAGTACAGTATGGCAATGGTAGGTCGTTTTGAGATTCGTCGTCCAGTAATCTGCAAGAGACAAAGAAATATGAGTCAAAGGCAGACAATTCAGTGTATCACACGCGTAGGTTATATTGACCTAGATACGGACCATACGCTTACCCCGGAGTCGTCAGAGCCTGATAATAGGGCAGCACCGTCTGGGGTAAAGCGAAGGACGGTGACTTGTCGATAATGGGCATCCCACGAGTGATACAGTATCCCGGATGTAACCTGCATTTGCTTTAAACGAGAGAATACAGGGAAGACTACATCACTCACCTCCCAAAAATATATTCTTCCCTGTGCTGTTCCACCAGCAAAATACGTTCCTCTCGGGTCCATCGCTGTGCATGTTAGTTTTTCTGGAAGTACAATTTTCACGGCGATTTGGTCCTAAAAATCGGTCAGACTATGTGATTGAAAGATACCACTGAGAGATACCTTCTGAAAATTGTAGACATTCAAGATCGATTTGTTGGGTTGCGCAGAGAGTATGAAACCTCCTTGACCATTACGGGTCTCAGCAACACTGGTACATTTTGTAGCAGCATTTGTTTGTTTGAAGGAGGCAAGTACCACCCCAGTTTGTATATCATGCAAGAATATTGCACCAAGACCTGCATTCGAGTTTGAAGACGCCGTCGAACAAAGGATAGTTTCTTGTAAATGCATCGTCCAGGTTTTCTTTTCCAAGATGTGCAAAATGGGAAAGATTTATAGCACGTGATTGGAATTAGGTCATTGTGGCAAGCGGCGCTAAGCGCTAAAGCTTCTATTCTCTCATCCTTACCACCATGACTTCCAATCTCTACGATACCCTCGGGATCTCACAGAACGCTACTACTGATGAAAGTATGCTCTGAATTCTCTATACGGTCTTCCATGATGAACAAGAATCACTTAGTCCGCAAGGCATACAAGAAGAGAGCTCTTCAAACTCACCCGGATAGGCTTGGACCGGGTGTATCTGACCAAGAAAAGCGAGAATCTGAAGAACTATTTAGAAAGGTGGGGCTGTTTCAACAAATGCAATATCTGCTAATGTGGTTCAGGTCAACAATGCGTATGAGGTATTGACAGACCCTCAAAACCGCAGGGTCAGTCATATCTATGTCAGTTGCATTGTCGTTATAATGAAACTGTGTAAAGCTGTACGACCAATGTGGTGTCTGGCCTCCTCCTGAACCCAATATTCCCGATCCTGGACGTAATGGAAGTCATCATCCACCAACTGGGTATCCCTCTGGCTCCAGAAACACCTTTGACCCTTGGGGACATCACCAACCATTTGCTTTTACTGATCCATTCGCACTCTTTGATTCCATCTTTGACGATATGTTCCCTGATCCTCACCGCCACTATCGTCCCCACCGCCACGATGCATCCTCGTTCGCTCCAGACCTCTCTAGGATGATGAACGACGACTTTTTCTTTCCACGTCACGGATTTGGACCTCGTCTGAGCGATATTTCTGCATTTCCTTCTTTTTATGATCACTCATCTTTAACGGCTGCTGCCCATGGTAGGCTGGATCCTGGGCAATCCGGCAATGGCACTGGTGGTTTTCAGTGGTACTCGGAAAGTCATCATTCAACGACTGTCAATGGTGTTACGCAATCTACGCATCGACGTCGCGATTGGAATGTAGGCTTCTTGCACTCATTTTTACTAATGATCACACTTATTTGAATGCTTGACATAGGGAAATTTGCATGAGACGTGCACTTACCCTGACGGGAGAAAAATTACGACTGTCAACGGCGTAGAGCAAGGCCATAATCCTCCACCGCCCCCACATGCCATCGCCGGGAGTTCCCCGCATTCAAGTGGGGCTTGTACGCCTTTTAAAAAAAATAAAAATGTCGTTATAACACTGACCCATTCTGACACCAGTGCCAATGATCCCCCACGAGCACCGTCAAAGATATTTTGACCCTTGTAAGGTTTCTTGCTTTTATTTTTTACTTTTTTTTCGCTTACACCTTCTTCGTCGACTTGCGACAGATTCTACTCAGCGTCCAGATCGTAAGCGCTGTCATTTGATATTTATTAGACTCATTGACGCAATGCTCCATGTCGTTCAGGGAATGGCCATTCTGAAGTGAAGGACCCCTGGAGTCGGTGGCGTGGTAGAGATCATTAAATACCTCCAATCCAAAGTTATGCTCTGTTTCCCTCCTGTACAATATTTTCCTGACCCATATCAATGACATGAGTCTCCATGTATTATACTATTATTCAGAAGAAAGTTCTTCGCCTCTTGGATGAACCTGCGAAGTTGTGAAGTGAGGGGCTATCCAAATGGTGTAGATCGTTTGGTGTACAATTACATAAACGTTTTATGGCAAACGTCCGAACAATACTAAAGTCCTTCAAAGAAGGATAAATCCTGAGCAGTCAATCCGCCAGACGACACTGTCGAATTAGCGGGGACAGGGAGAGCCGACCCTGTTCTTTGCTGTGGTGCTGCAAACGTCGCTGGTAGACTAGGTAATCCTGGAGGTGGCGGTGGAAATGGGAAGGAAGGTGTCACACTCAATGCAGGGCCGTTATTGTGCGAAGTGTCCACTGATGCTTTAGCCTGCGTTGCTCCCGAAGGAGGAGGTTGTAACGGTTCGGGTAACGGAGATGGGGGCGCAGGCCATCTGCCCGTACGATTGGCAGCCAGAGTCACGAGGCTTAATGTACGCTGGTGATCAGCCGCTCGTGAACTTTTACGGGGAGGCGGAGGCGGCTGGGTGAGAGGTGGGGGTTGTGATGTTGACTGCTTCGAGAGCAGGGATTGGGATTGTGGCGCTACTATCGGCGAGTGGGTGACCGATGAAACTTGTGGACGGGGCGGAGATGGGTCATAACTCGTAGAAGAGACAAAATCATCAAAATCGTCAAAAAAGTCGCCGTTTGACTTTGTTTCGCTGGTTGATGCGCCTTTGGAGATGAAAGTTTGATCAGGAAAAGTAGTTGTCGAGCTGGTGTCAAAAAGTAAGGGTTGCTGGGGAACACTGGCACGCGCTGGGGCGGGGTTAGATATATCATTTTCAAAAATGTTGAGGTGGGAAGATACCCTCGAATGAGATGGTGCACGCGTCAAATTAAAGGGCGGCGGTGGGGGTAGCATGGGCGGCGGTGGAAGTCCTGCGGTTCGTGAGGCACTGCTAGAGGAAGAGCCAGTAGACATGATCGCTATTGGCCCTCGCTTCGTAGCAGATGGCGTTTGTGATCTTGAAGGAGGTGCTGATACGTCAAATGGTGAAGAACCTCCACCAAGACGGGAAGACGATGATGGCACCCCTGACGATTGACTGTGATGAGATGATGGGCGTGGCAGAGGACTAACTGCTGTGAGCGTGGAGGCAGCGGGAAATGTTGAAAAAGATGGTTGCGTAGGAGCTGCAACTGGGGTTGGCCTGTTCGCCGTTGACGGAGAGTCAAAAAGAGAGAAGAGGTCATCAGAATTCACTAATGGAACTTGGGGGTTCGCAGCAGGAACATGGTTTGTGGGAGGCGCCCGCGGAGGTGGAGCAAGAGGAGGGGGAAGCGGGGTTGATATGGGTGGACTAGAAAGCAGATTTTTTAGACCTTGAAGCTGGTCACCTTCATCAAAATCATCACTCGCACTCGGAACGATGTCAGAAAGGAAGTCGACATCGTCAGTTGACAACACGAGAGACTCTTTCGTGCCAGATACCGAGGTTCTATTGCGAGAAAAGCGCCCAAGAAAGCGCGAGACAACAGATGGGGCAGGATGTGATTGCACCTCTGGATCAAAGTTGTCGTTAGCTTTTGGAGACGGTGCAGAGGTTGTAAAATCAGACGCCAGGCTAGACGATGTTCGTATAGGGGTCGAAGAGCGTATTGGAGATTTCGTCCCGTCAAGGCTGGGCCGAGGGGACGACGAAGGTTGTGGAGATGGCACGTGTTCCGAGTTTGATAGTGGGAGAATGGTTGTGATTGAAGGTGCACGTTTAGGCGATTCAGACCGCCGAGGGTTACTCTCTGGGAGGGGACTCGTAGTTTTTCTGCCAAAAAATGACAACAACCCTCCGTTGCTCCTTTTTGCCTCAGTGATAGTTCCGAGCTGCTCTTTCTCCCTCTCCTTTTCAACTACTCGCCAGCCAGCAGGAAGCAGGTCGTCATTAGAGACATCGACATGGGATTTGACAGACACCTCCCAAGACGTTGACCCTTTCGAGGCTATATACATCGCGAACGGGCTAAGGCGAGCTATTGATACATGTCGTGATAAACGGATAGACTCCCCCATATGCTTCGCGGTAAACGTTTTGGAGAATTGCACGTGTGGCGAGAGTGTGAGATCATGAGGAATGAGTTTATTCGCAATAGCATTCCTGCACCACAGATAAGACCGCGAATAGAAGTTGAGGGTGACGCTACTTACAGGCCATCGACACTTTCCAACCCATCCTGTGCCCGAGATGAGTCACCGGAAGGAGATTGAACTGGCCAAAATTCACTGGAAAAAGACAAGAAGTCATCAAGGATAGAGGAGAGCACTTCGGGAGGCTAGAAATAGTCAAATGGTGAGCAAATGGCAGAAAAAAAGAGGGACGCACGACATGTTCGTCTTGTCGCGCCTTTTGTATTCTAGCCTTCTCCCATTCGTCAATCGGTTGGTTGGCAGCCTCTTCTTCCTGTATATTTCCGGACTCTCCCCAAGAAGAAGACCAGTCATCATCGGTTTTACCACTGAGATGAGGAACCGTGAGCCGTGCTGCCCATGGGTCGACGTCTGGTTCACTAGCGTCTACGCCAGTTTCAAATGTTCCAAAGACATCAGGGCTTGGAGGGGACGGTGTCTCTAAAACTGATCTCGGCTGAGGTTCGACAGTGTGTGTGACTGTGGGTTCAATAGAAGCTCTGGGGTCCTCAGGTGATGATGTACTTGGTTCTTCCTCGATTTGCCGTGGAGGTGGAGTAGCTGGAGCAGAAAAAGGCACAGATAGAGATTGACCAAAAGAAATGCCATCGTAGGTAGAAGTCCAGCCAGTAGAAGTCGCTTCAGAATGGCCCCAGAGCGTGGATTGATCTGCAGAAGGCTCTGCCCAACGGACTGCAGCTCCCGTTGACCATGAAGGTAATGCAATGTCGGCCTCAGCGTCGTTAGTCGATGACTTGGTAGCGTTTGTGTGATCTTGCTGCTCATTGTGCCAGGCATTGGCCCAAGGATCGTCCATGTCATCGACTTTTGACTTGTCGCGCCAATCTCTCAAACGAATTCTAATTGTTTCACGTGACTTTCCCTTCTTGTCGACCACTTTCAACTCCCGTCAATTGCTGTTTCTTGCAATCGACTCTATGGACGACCCACCTTCAGAACGCAATATAACGGAATGGAGCGAGGCAGATGTTCAAACATGGCTGTCCTCGCTTGGATATCCACAATATGAGAGCCAGATACGAGGTTGTATATTGTTCTTTCGTCTCTATTTTGTGACTACAGTAAATCTTATATCATCTATAGAACACAACATTTCTGGTGATGTCCTCTGCATGCTCGATCCGGAGGGCCTTAAGTCAGTCGGTATTGCTACCATTGGGCAAAGGCTGGCCATTCTCAAGGCCGTCTACCTCCTCAAAATCGCCCACGGTGTTCCTATTGATTCGGATCACTATGTGCCTCCTTGTGAGTTGTATAATCTCTATCTCTAGATAGCCAATTTATTCTACATTTAGCGGAAGCATCGGAGCGTGCAGATAGTAGCCCTTCTCTCGAGAGTCTCTATTCTATGGTCAGAGATCAGGGTTTGTCCGACACAACGTACTGCGAAGCAAGAATAAAAAAGCCCTCTAACTTCTTCTCTCTAGCGCAGCGAATACATACTCTAGAAGACGACAATCGTACGTTAAACGCATCCCTCCACTCACTGGCAGAGGAATTCCTCCTAGTCCGCAACGCTGCTGCACGAACGGTATGTTGGGACGCCTCCATTTCGAAGAAAACCTTCTAAAACACCCAAAGCAGGAGGAAACTGGGAATATACTTCATCGTCAACCCTCATTCAAGTGGGCTCAATTTGTCAAGCCTCAAACCTCGCCAACTAAGCTCGAGAGTGCCTTCGATTCCCCCCACCCTTCTCCTCAGCAACTGGAGCATGACGTTCCTCCGTTGAACAGAAATGGCACATCAATTCATTCGACATCACAGCCACCTCTATATGCATCCACGTCGTCAGAAAAACATCGACCTCCCCCCGTATCTATAACCGACCCCACAGGCGCACACTCTGGCTCGACGCCGCAGACACCTAAGCCGCGAAGACAAGAAAGCTCGGAGAACTTGAACAAGAGCTTCAAGATAACTTTGGATGATCCTACATGGAAGGTTCTCCCAGCCGCTCTCAAGAAATACCGCATTAACAATGACAATTGGCAAAATTATGCCATGTTCATTTGTTATGGTTCCCCAGGTACGTCTATCAATACGAGTATCACCATTGTATGACATCGTGCTTGCTAGGTAATCGTATAGACCGATGTCTGTCTTATGATGAAAAACCGCTCCTTCTCTTTCAAAAACTCAAAGACGCTAAGAAAAATCCCGTTTTCATGCTGAAGCACATCAAGGATATCCGTTCGCCAATAGCCGTTGCTCAGCAAAAGCATGCTGCACGGAAGGCTTCATCGGTCATTTCTGCCGATTCTACAATGACTTCTGCAACCCATGGCCATT
Source organism: Arthromyces matolae (assembly GCA_018855395.1). Lineage (NCBI taxonomy): Eukaryota > Fungi > Basidiomycota > Agaricomycetes > Agaricales > Lyophyllaceae > Arthromyces > Arthromyces matolae. The sequence goes on along the minus strand of JABAJW010000011.1, from coordinate 66,401 downwards.
CCAAAACGCATTCCAGTACGCGCACAAACCGTCCACCACGACTTGAAGTCCAGGATCTTTCTGCGCCAGCCCCTCTCGGATCATCCTCTTCCCTTGGATCTTCTCTGAGTCCACAGCCTGGCTGGCCAGAATCTAGTGTCTTGTCACCTGCCGTTGACCTTGGTACAAGAGCGGAAGATATCTTCCCACCAGGGTCAGCGACAACACGATCCTCGACAGCCTCCACCTCCACCGTTGCCACCAACATGAGTGGCACGACAGTCACTGCTTCTGCTTCTGATCATGATTCCAAGCCGAAAACACCTGAGCCTTTGTTGGAAAATCCGCTTGCCAGCGCAAGTATGAGCGCAAAAGATGTTCCTGTGTCGAATAGTGTAATTTCATATGCTGTTGCCATCTATCCCTACATGGCAGAGCAGGACGATGAGTTTGATGTTGTCGTGTGGGTGTCATCATCTTTTAATCCTCCCATTCTCTCTCATATTTTGTTATAGAGGGGACACTTTTGTCATTTTATCTCGTGCTCGAGGCTGGTGGATAGTCCAACGTGATCCTACAGGCTCTGGAGTCGTCGAACCTGACAAGCAAGGCTGGGTCCCTGCAGGATGTCTATTAGAAACTAACGTCCCCGTTGCGTCCGCCATTGCTGAAGCTACAGCGGCAAAGGGAAGTGCGGGCGAGGGTTCCGCTGCATCGAAAACCCCCATTCTACCCCTGAGCATCATCTCAACGAGTTATCCTGGTATTGCACTGATGGATTACACGAAGAAGGGGGATGAAGAATTGGATTTGGTCAAAGATGATGCTCTACGGGTGTTCAAGCGGTATAATCACTGGTCATACGTGCGGTCCCCTCTCTTGCAAGAATTGTCTAACAAAGCGAACTAATCTTGTTTCTAGGCTGTGAAGGAGAATGGTGGCGATCGTGGCTGGGTTCCAGTAAGTTACATATACCATATCGTAGTAACAGTGGCAGTGGCTCATGGTATTTCTTTCCCAGTCTTGGTTCATCGGCAAAGTCGGTCAGCCAGGCGCTGTACCTCCCACACCAAACAGTGGCGCGCCTTCCCACCTGCATTCTTTGTCGGAGGACGCGATACACCCACAAGTTTCACCTATGTCCTCAGCCTTCCCAACCAATCAAACACGATTGAATGTACCCGTTTAATGGATTCCTCGCCATATTAGCGATCATATTGGCAACATTTCCTTCCTGGTTCATTGCATTTGTTTTTTGTATCATCTAGTACATTCATTTTACTTCTGCCTGCTGTAAAAAAGCATGTTTGATTTCTACAGAGGGGTCTGAACCTATCATTTTATGTTGTACATTTTTTAACTGTTAGCCTGTTTGAAGGATTGCGCTGCAACGGGAGGGGTGGAAATAATCAATGAATATTACCAGAAGGGCGGATAATTAAGTATATGTGAAAATTACTTCTACCATATTAGACAAAGAAATTAAAGAGGTAGGGCATATCTGATCAGTAGTGGTGGTAGTGATGATGGTGGCGGTGGTGTCCATGCCCGTTACCATAATGGTGGTGGCGGTGGGGATGGAAATCGTGTGCCTCTTGAGTTTCATCAACTTTCTTGGCTTCATCGACTTTCTTAGCTTCGTCTACCTTCTTGGCCTCGGTACTCTCAGACTCTCTTTTCCAATATCCGCCCCAACTTCCTCCACCGTTTCCGCCATTGCCACCATTGCCACCGTTCCCGCCGTTCCCTCCCCATCCACCACCACGACTTCCACCGCCGTTTCCGCCATTGCCACCATTGCCGCCGTTCCCACCATTCCCTCCCCACCCACCACCATAGTAGCCATCGTCGTAGTAGTCATCACAGTCATCATCGTACCAATCATCATCCCAGCCACCCCTGCGAGAGTATTGTTCTTCGGCAGGGACGTTCTGAATATCCTGAACCTCTTTGGCCTCCTTGGCCTCTACATCTCTCTTCCAATATCCGCCCCAATGTCCTCCACCATTTCCTCCATTTCCACCGTTACCACCGTTTCCGCCGTTCCCTCCGTTCCCTCCCCATCCGCCACCGTAGTAGCCATCGTCGTAATAGTCATCACAATCGTCATCGTCGTACCAGTCATCATCCCAGCCACCACGGCGAGAGACCTGGTGGTGGCTGGATTCACTGGATTCAAGGTGATTGGAGTTGACAAGCTCTTTGGAAGGAGCAGGGGCAGCAAACGACGGGGCGATGAGTGCAGTCTGGCCCAGAATGGCTGCAAGAACGACGATGCAGAATTTCATGGTAATGAAGTTTATGAAGTGACTTGTGAAGTGTTTTTGTTGGATCTGTGTGTTGGGGAATTGTGTGCTGCAACTTGGCGAAGGATTTGTAGGTTTTATATCATTTGCGAGCCGTTAAGGAGATCATCTTGTGTCTAGCATGCGCCACACTTATCTTAGGAGAACAGTGCTTTTTGGAGCGCGATCGACCCACTCTTCAAAAAAGGAGGACGCATAGTCAAGATCGGATGCATTTATCACCTGCCACACAGCCGTGCATCTTACGTGGGTCAGTAGTCAAAGTTCGCAAAGGATGGCTGTGTAAGAACAAGATGATGCAGGCGAAAGGCACAGACGTAGAATAGGAGCTTGGAGAAAGGAGCCTTCACATGCAACAGGAAGCCCCTAACGTCAGAAAAGCCATCAACTATTCGTGATCATGGATATGTAATGACTGGTCGGCACTGGGCTGTCGTGGTAAGTAGCGCAGAAAATGGAAAGAATGTTGAATGTCGCAAAACTGGCAAGACGCCTTCCTCATTAGGAACCTAAGTATGGGTGTCAGTCCATCAGCGAAAGTGTCAGAGTCGAATGGATTCGCGTCTAAATCTAGCAAAATATGTCGGAAATATGAAAAATATACAAAGCTATTTACTTACATGTATCAACGTTTACGTGGTTTCTTTTTCTTGAGCTGAGCTGGATCCGAAGAAGCAACGACTTCAAGACTACCCCCAGCCAATTCAGCTTCTGGTCCTTCGCTGTTCTCGATTTTTGCCTTTGCTTCTATGAAAAACATCACATCCCGTAACTGATCTTCTAGTTCATGGATTTTGAAGAGGCCATCATCCTTTGCTTTCTCCGTACTCTCCATTCTCTCTTTCATATGATTGATGTTTTTCATGAGCCCTTCGCTCACGGCTCGTTCTTCTTTCAGCTCCTTTTCCAGCTTCCTGGCCAGCTCGGTCACCTTCTCTGTACGACCTTCTGCGCGGGTCTTTTCCTTAAGTACGTCCGCGAGCCGCAAATGCTCCTGCTCCTCTCTCCTCTTCTCATCTTCCTTCATTTGTTGTGCCATCCTTTCAACCAAAGTTTTGAGCTCCTTCACCTGCATTTGTAATTCCTTCGCCTGGTCTTCGTAGTAAGAACGTTGAGATTCCAGCTGAGAAGTGAGAAGATAGGAGTATTCTATGCCTATAGCCTCAATCTTCTCTGAGGTCAATGCGTCCGCTTGAGTTGGCCCTAAGGTACCGTCCCTTGGTGAGACAGCGGTTGACGAAGCAGCACTGGGCAGTTCCACAAGCTTTCCGTCGGCTTTATTCTGGATTAAGCGATGAACGTATCCATCTCCAGCATAGTCCCAGACTCGCTGCGTTTCTAGCTCTAATGCATAGAGATGAGTCGTATTCTGGTAATGAGCCTGTGCATGAGCTCGAGCATATCTCCCACAACCAATATTGCCACATATGAGACATATCCAGAGGTTACTGGTTGAAGAACATGCCGAGCATGAAGAAAGAGAAGGAGTTGAAGGATTGGCAAAAGGAATTGGCAGTGTAGACCGCGTAGCAGATGAGGTGGGGTGAGATGATTGAAGAATCTGAGAGTATCGACAGACAGGGCAGCTGCAATGGATCAGATATCGAACGTTTCCAGCGTATTCGAAAAGTCTTACCGGCTGTCACCCCATTTACTTAGACACTGACAATGAAATGTATGAGAGCATGGAACAGTGATCAGCCCGGTAATGGCTGCGTCCATTCGTTCCAAACAAACGGGACATGTGGGGATTTCATACATTGAGGATTGTGGGGAGCCAATTTTAGATATGGCTTGCGACACATAATCTTCAGCATCGATTACGACCGACATGATATGTACCACGTTGCAAATTTCAGGCTGTGAAAGATGAAATGGATTGGGGAGGGGAAGGAAGACGAGTGAAACGACGTACATCCACGGAGTTGAAAGGTTTGCCGTTGTAAACCTCAGCAAATTCAGATGCAGCGGCAGGGTTGTTGAACTTCATGACAGCAATGGAACGATTTGGAACAGAATCGCTGAATTATTCAACTAAATTGACAAAGTTCCAATTATCACCGACATACTCACCGAATTAGGCGAAGGTGAGCCATACCTTCCATAGCAGGAGCGACAAACGTGAGGAAGTCCGAAGGCGTCATGTAGGAAGGGACTGCAAGAACTCCGAGCATGACTTCATCAGACTCCTCGATATTTGGTGAAGGCAGAGGTCTGTCCTCAAGTTCTTGTGATGTATGTTTGTTTGCGGACTCTCGAAAAAGATGAACAGTTCCTTCGGGCAAGTTAGTGGAGCCAGATTTGGTTCTAGTATTGGGAACAAATGTCCCTTGTACGGTTCCTGCAATGGTTTATTAAAGAAAGGTGATGGCTTAACAGATGCCCGAACCTCTACCATTTCCGCGCCCGTTTTCTTGGCTGTAAGGCATCTTACTCATATCCTCAAAGTCAACCCAGTCAATTTGTATTGGGCCAAAACGATAATCTTTGCTTGCGGAACTACCGGAATGAGAGTTATAGGACTTGTTAGGCCTGGCCTTGCGAGATTTGTGCGCAGGCAAGTGCTGAAATAAACGTGAAGGTATAAAGTCGCCAGCAGCTTGGGGTTGAGATTGTGAAATCTCTAAATTGCGTTGCACAGTGATTCGTATGTGATAACCTCTAGAACAACGCATTTCTGGAGGAAGACATGGAAGTTTAAGTGAAGGTTGTTTGTTGTTTATTGTGTCACACTTCTACTTTTCTCACCACATGCACCTTATCAATGCCTCTTCTCCCTTAATTCCCTTAACAAGGCCGTTAACCCCTCGTTCACTGAACGCCATACGCACAGCACTCTCATCAGTAAAGGATAGAGACAGATCCTCAGCTTCGCCTCCAAGTCATGACCGACATGCAGCCGTGTTGATACCCTTTTGCAACGTAAAAGGTCTTCCAGGAATTCTGTTCGAGTTAAGGAGCCAAAACTTGCGATCCCATTCGGGTGAAATCTGGTACGAGTACTTACACGCTGCCATAGATTTTGAACAATAATCAACATGCGATACTCTTTGTATTGTTAGCTTTCCTGGTGGCCGTATGGATGAGGTATGTATGTGTGTCATTAGAAAACAACAGATGAATTATCATACTACTCGAGTAGTCAGATCAATCAATCCTCGGAGCAGCATTGAGAGAAACGCAAGAGGAAATAGGAATATCTTCTGATCGTGTCGATGTCCTGGGAGAAATCGGACCACCCGAATTCAACTTCCGGGGTGATTTGTGTGTCTGGCCTTTCGTGGTGAATATATTTTACTTTTTGTTGTCGAATTAAACCGATTGGTATTGTTCATCAATTCGCTGGGTACCACAGGGCTTTGTCTATCCGGAATCAGTTGACGACTCGACACGAAACATGTCTGAAGATGACGCGCTGCCATCCCTTGACCTTCTATCTCTTCACAGTGAAATGTCATCCCATGAAGTTGCAGCTGCTTTCCATGTGCCACTAGCCCATCTTGCGGATTCCAAGCGACATAGGACGTCTCATTTCCGTGACTCTCTACCGTACATTACGGTCGATGTGAAAGACATAGTAGAAGATGCGGGGGGACGCAAACTCGGTGTCACGTCTTTGACGAGCGAAAGTA
>JABAJW010000011.1:36204-60217 GCA_018855395.1 Arthromyces matolae | reverse complement strand
CCGTCCTGCGAGTGTCACTGGCGACGGCGCAATCCTGCATCTGTCACCTCTTCAACAGATGTACTGATAGTCCTGTGCTGATTGTTAGAACTGGGCTCAGGACCTCCAGTAGGGTGGTCGTCTTTTTTAGGTCGGCGTCTGATTTGGTGGCGTGGTTTGGTGCGCTTGGATTTTGAGCGTTCGAGTCGCGACTGCCATATGAGGTACAGAGCAGCTTCAGCGATTGCTACAACGATGGCAGCAAAGAGTGCCAGTAGCACCCTCTGTTAACAAATCAGTTTCTAATACGTTATTCGTCATGGGAACGTACCCATTCGTTCTTCCATCCCAACTTGTCCGCCGCCCACCATACAGCAAATCCTACACCAAATATGCTCAGAAGGCCATTAAAAATGGCTGTGATGCTCTTTCGCTCAGCTATTTTCACTGCTGCAATCTCTTCAGGATCCTGTGGCTGTTGATAGGCCCCAAAGTTTCGTTCAGGGGACGTCATGGTGCCTGCTAACAGTGCAACCATTGAATACGCGTTTGGATCCAGAGGGGGTGATTGCGAGCGAAGGCTTTCTACGTTTTTCTGCGCCCATTGAGAAACAGAACGCAGCATAGAGTATGGGATGGTTGGTGTTGGTGTTGAAGTTGAAGTAATATATGGACGGAGATTATTAGCGATGTCTGAAGACATGAGCACCTGCAAGCTACGCAAAGAATCGACAAGATGTGGCTCCAATGATATATTGAGTTCGTCTGAAGGTTGTACCTCGTTCATAGTAAGTATGGTCGTTGAAGTTGAGAGTCAAAATGTGATCAAAACGGGTCAAAAATAGATATCGCTGCGGCTCAGCGCTCAATAGCCAAATTTAAGTATGTACATGACGACTTCAAGTAGCCTTTTGAAGAGGGCGAAAGAGAGGTATCTTCGTGCATTTTTCTGAGGAACGTCGGGCGGAGATGAGCGCAAGATCACATTTTGTCGTTCACTTTAAACTTTCCACCATTACATACTAACGCCGACGTTTGAGTGTGGAGGCACTTTCCTGACCCTCACCAATGTCGGAATTGTCAGAAATCCCCGAAATCCAAGCTCTGTTTACTTCTTGGAAATCGGCCTGTGTCAAATTCGACATCTCCTCCAGAGCCAGCATTATACAGCTGGTTGCTACTCTCGAGCATATTGCTCAGGACCTCGCCCGTGACGAAATAACTAGGTTTGCCATGATATTTTCCTCCGCCGACCTGATTCCTTATCTCTCGGATAGAGTCGCATTAGGTTCCCATGCTTCTCTTTGGACTGACTTGAGGAAACTATGGCGAGATCTAACTCGAGCTCAGCTCACGTTTTGGGATGTTGACGATGACGAAATCGGTGCTTCGAACAAAGATGAGGATCTCCGAACAGTGTGCGGTAGCCTTGCCAAGTTCACTCGCAACCTGGTCGCTGGAGTGCCGGAGAACCAGGTGAAGGCGTAGTAAGCATGCTTAGTGGGATTCTCAAGAATCCTATTGACCGGACATTTTTTACAGCGAGAATGAACCAGACATGCGGCGATTGCTCCATTATCACACTTCTTGGTCGGCCATGGAAGCCGACGCAGAATGTATGTGCCACTAGAGATTTTCGTGACTCGATGCATTGATGAAGATCTTCAGCTGTCTCAGTGGCTCGTGTGCTCGCCCAAGCATTGTCCAACATGGTCACAACGAATGAAGCCCTGATGTCCAAGCTTTGGGAAACATACCTCAACCTCCCCGAAGATCAGGTTGTCCTCATGTATGAGAATTTTTCTAGTAATGGTCTTGTACTTTTTGACCCATTGGGACCAGAACAGCCGTCTCTTAACGTCTCCTGATCCTCGTACAGTCCTTACGGTCCTTATTTTTATCTCTAACTGCATACATGGGAGCCGTATGCGTTCGTAAGTATTCAGTCCTTTGCCATTGCTCTGATGACATTTTCTTATTGCAGAACAATGCTCACTCGAACGACGGTCGGGGCTCGTGTATGTGTATCGCTGCTGGACGATATGATGAAACTCTACGAAGCTGAGGAATCAAGCGTTGGGGCGCAGGCCTTTGACATCGGGTATGATTCTTGCCCTTGTTCCTATTTCATACGGCACCTAAGCTGCTTTTGCAGGTACGATATCATGAGCCAACTCATTGAGCAAAATCTTGTTCCCGACCTCTACGGGAAGTTTGCCATGTGGGTCACTCACTGCGTTCATTAATTCGTGTTTCCATTGACTTTCGTGGTGTTGCTGAAGATCAGAAGAGATCATCGCGCCCCACCAGACGACCCTGCTGAAAATCGTCGATTCCTATTTACAGTCGAATCAAATGCACTCGAACTTGTCGGAACCGCAGCATAATTTGAAAGTACATCAAAAGTTGAGCCCTATGCTGGCGAGCTGCTTTTTCGAGCTATCGGCATTCGCGCGAAAGGCGATCGAGCGCTCAATCAGGTCGCCCTTTGGCTCTCCGTCTCCGGCTTCAAATGATGAGACTTTAAATGATCAGTTTCTGCCACCTGCAGAGCTCGACGTCATGCTTCCGAAGGCTTGTGAGGCCCTTGTTCTTGTGACGCAATGCATTGTTACCATTACCTTGGATTCTGAAGGAGAGAACACTGATGAACGCTGTGTTGACCCCTCAGAACCTAATTTGAAGACTTTTTTCCTTGAAACGCGTTCTGATGATGGTGGTATCGTGGAAATTCTGATAGGTGAATCGTCGCATCTCTCAATGACAGCCAGATCGTTCTATTAACTGGGCTTCCACAAATAAAGATCTCCTGCGCTTGTTGGATGTATTTCTACCACGGATTAACTTTGGTAAACCGGTTCACTCCAGTCCACTGGTGCCCAAGGATACGGAAGCGACCCCAGCACAAGGATCCACAACAGACCCAACTGGATTTCAATACCTCAAGCGGGACCTTGTACGGCTGTTGGGAATTTTGTGCCATGGAATCAAGGCTGTGCAAGATCTTATTCGAACATGTGGAGGCATTCCAGTTGTCATGAATCTATGTGTTATCGACGAACGAAACCCTTGTCAGTTCTTTCTTCTCATCAAGTGCCTAGAAAAAGTTTGACATTTTTCCAAAAGATCTTCGTGAACATGCAATCTTTGCTCTCCATTGTCTCCTGAAAGACAACACGGAAAATCAAGCAGTGGTTGATGCGATCCAGCCTTCAATCTCTTCTAGAGGGGTGACAGAAGATTTATGATTCTTTTGTCATTTTGTCAACTTTCCGAGGCAGCAGAGGAGAGTGAAAAGCACGTCGTCACTTGTGGATGGATAGAGTAACTTAATGAAATCGTTAAAATTTAAATTACTCAGAGTGGTGCCAGACAACATTCAAAGTAGAAATTAGTATACAAAGATTTATTCCTCTTCATCGTCATCCCGCAGAACCGCCCTTTTCCGTGTTCCACCAGTTCGACGCACTTGGAACTCATCATCGCCCTCTTCACTCTCAATATCTTCATCTGGTTGCCCACTTTCGGCTCGTTTTCGTTTTTGAGCATCCTGTTGCTCAATTTTCTTCTCAAGCCTGTCTAAAGGGTCCTCCTCTTCGTCTTCTATAGTTTTCCTCTTCCGAGTGCCCTGAGACGCATCCTCGTCAGAGTCCGCAACGACGAAGTCATCCTCTTGATAGTCTTCGGTCCCTCCTTTCTCCCCATGCTTTTTCTGTGACTTGCGACCCGCACTTGCTCCACCTTCATCATCCTCTTCCTCAGAACCTTCGAAAATTCCGCCTTCCTCTTCACTCTCACTCCAAACACCTCGTCCAGCTGTCTTTCGCGAGTACCTGACGCGCTTCCTACCCCCGCTATCACCAAGAATATCATCGTAGTCGTTCCTCTTCTTTGACTTTTTGTTGCTTTGCTTCATGAGTTCAAGTTTTTCGCGTTCGGGATCCATAGTAGGTTCAGGCGCCATTCGAAGTCGAGCCACTTTATTGTGTTTCTGGCCAACCGCACGCACAAGCATTCTGTGAGTCTCCGATTGCATACCAGTAGGTCGAAGGGACATGTAGCCCGTGACAACCGCCTCCGCCTGAAGCACCTGGGACCGTTTATGCTGAGCCACGAGATAAGTTAGACCTTGCGACTTGAGCAGTACGTCGGGGGCTGAGGTTTGACTGGGTTGCGAAGCTTGGGAGCCAATGACCTGACGGGGTATAGTCGCAGAAGTATCCAAGCTTTGGTTGATGTCGAAAAGTTCTTTTCCCAGCCTCAAACTCAATGTTCCGTCCGACCAGCGCACTATACGACTATTAGATTGGCGCCTCTGTAAACTGTTCAAAATTGATCGAGGGGGGGGTTGGCATGATAAACCTACATCTGAACCGTTCATATCTTTTGTCCATCTCCACCTGAGTGTATTTTCGACCTTGAGTTTGATGGACATACTCCTTTCCCGGATATTTTCGCCCAATTCTTCGTCATCTTGTTCAGGTCCAACATACGTATCTGGATGAAAAGGTTTTGAATCGACTTTCACAAAATTTGGCATCCTAATGACCCAGTTCTATGCGTGGTTCAGGTAGAACGAAACGGGAACAAAATGTCTCCACTCACCGCTCCGTCTGACCCTCTCGGGACTGGCAGGTTTGGGAAGGAAACATGGGCTTCTTTCATTTCTGAAGCGATTTCGGGAGGCGCTTCTTCTTCTTCGTATTCTAGTGCTTGCCTTCGTTCACGTTCTGTCGAAGGCAGCCTTTCGAAGTCAGGCGCTGGAGATTCTGTAGTTCTATCAAGCATTCAATTGACATCAATGAAGCAGGTAATTTTTGTGACATACTCCAATTGTCTTGTTTCAACAGCCTCGTCGTTTCCAAAGAGGTCATCATGATCCATGCCTTCCTCGTCATCCTGCACCTCGTCCTGATCTTCAGCGTCTGCCATATCAATGTCTTCTTCTACAGGGAGATAATGATTGTCATTTCGCGCCTGAAGCAGCTGAGTCTCCCCAAGTGCGCCTGCGAGACTGGACATGGTTTGAATCTGATGAACAGTTACAGTTCTGAGTGGATAAGTGTTGAGAAGTCTGCACGTGACGGGTCAACTTGTCATCATTTATTTGCGAATCCGATGATGTTCGCGATGTGCTGCTACCTTGAGATCGACACAGCCAACTCCTCCTTGATGATGGCGCTGAACCTACTTTTGAAAGTCTTTGTAACAACATCTGCTTATCATTGTTGGCGTCTTTTTTGGTCAGGCTGCTTGCATGCGACTTGATATCTGTTTCAGCCTGCTGCCAACCTCCTCGACGGAAAAACTGGTTCGGTTATCGTCTTTCCCACCAATTTCAGTTCTTTCCTTAGGCTGTGCTCCCTCATCAGCGTGGAGCCATTTTTCTTTGATTCTCTGCATGACGGGGAATGCCACACAATTTTTCCCTAATGGGTCTGATGCTATGCACAGTGTCATTGACCAATAAGTTTACAAGTGCCTTCATACACGTGTCGCACTGAGGATAGGTAAGAAAACTAGCTGATGGCTACGACTGTCATAATTCCATTCAGGTCACATCTGGAAGTTCACTTTGTGCCCGATTGATGCAGTTCGAAAATCCAGGTGGCACCGCGGCCGGAGGTAAAGTATCCCGCTTCTGGCGGTAAAAACTGGCCCACACCTTTGTCTGAATTGGGAAAATTAGTTTTCCCTGTGTCGGCATATCCCTCGACAAGTGAAGTGAAATGGTGTGTGTATATAACCTGCCTTTTCTTAGATGATTGCTGTGATCACTTAATATGCCCTCTCCGCCATATCAGTGAGTCATCGTGCCCCCTTATAAACTTGTTGACACTAACACACCATATAGACCTGTGCCTTCCTTTTCGTCTCGTTCTTGTCTATCGTCCCCACCTCAAAACTCTTCAGTGCAGTATTCACAATTTCAGACGTCGTATTCGATGAGCTCTGTACCACGCGGAATGACGGAATCCGGCGATTACGACATTTACGAAGCCTTTCAGTCAAGTTATGGGTTTCCACAACATGAAAGCTATAATTCCGACCCATCGATGAATCATGTGTACACCGGTGGTAACAACTTTGCCTATACGAGTGGAGGACAGTCTGGGCCTGCAGATGATTTTTGGCTTACTCAGTCATCTACCATCGAGGAATCATCTCATTCACGGCCTCTTATCAATCATCCTTCTGAAAGTCAGTTTATGCGACCGAGTTCATCTCATCTTCAGATGTCGTCTTGGACCAATTCCGTTCCATCTGCATCGTATCAAGCTCCGACATCCGTTCCCGCGTACTCTTCCAACTATCCCAGCCCCCCAGGATCCTCCAGCTCCTTCAACTCCTATGCACCTTTGAGTGCGTCTGATGGCCGTCGTTCAAGGTCGTCAGATTTTCCGTCGCCGTATACAAATCCTTCTCGTCTCTCGCCTCCTCAAACCCCAAACCTCAGACAACTTACCGTCGCTCGTGATGAGATGATGGTTAGTGATCTTGATATGACAACTACGGCTGTTACTTGATTTTTTTCCCGCACAGAATTTCGACGGCTACAGGGAACAGATGAGGCTCTTTAAGGAAGCGCTTTTACTGCCCCTGAGCTTCAATGCTGGTCCCTTCGTTCCGCAGAAAATCTACATTCCTCACACAAACAGCGACCGCCGTCGTTATGTTGAGGAAATTGAGCTTCAAGGACCCATTTACTTTTGGATGGAAGGTCCCGACGAATGCGGAATTCCCCTCATCGACGCTTTGCACTCCCGTGTGCGTCGCTTGCGTCAACGCGATGAGCCAGTCTTTGAAGGGCGAGGCCCGAGCATATCGGTGCGAATACAGGTGAGCTTCTTTGTTTCTTAGACAACCATCTTGATTAACATTGTGGTTCTAATAGTGGCCTGGATATCGGCCTTGGAGCCGTCAAATACCAACGAAAGACTTTCGTAGCCCACCTCAGCCCATCACCAAAGCCAAATTAGCGAAAAACATTGCCAAATGTGTTGAGCGCTTTCTATCCGTAAGTTGTATCAATTTTGAACGTTGTCCAACTTTTAAATCTAAGATGCCAAGGCTCGTACGGGAACCCCTCTCGAGGACGACGTTGATCCCCGCTGGAAAGTAGGTCCGCGAGCCCATGAGATCAAACTCGAAGATATCTACCTCGTAAGCATGCATCATGTTTCGATGGGAAGCTGGCAACCACAATTGAGATTGCGCCGACCTCTCTCCTGATAACTTTCGTCGAACTTATGGACCCTTAATCAAACTTCACTCGAGCTATCGCCTTGACTATTTATTTTTCGGTTTCGTAACAATACCCCTCATGATTTAGAAATCCACATTCGATGATTATTCTTTGTTCGTCGTTATCCTCGCTGGTCTCTCTCGTATCTGTAGCCATAGTCTCCCACGTAGATGCTAGGCCTTTTCTGCCTCTCTCGTGATGTACATCCTGTAGCCCCTTGCTTACTTCAATCTGAAGTTGTCTCATGACGGATCTTATATATAAGGGGCAGCTGCAGAGTTGATGATCAGTGCAAGCCAGTTTTGCAAGAAGAAATATGTATATTAAGCGGCGGGGCTGCTTGAAAGTTGGCGCTGAGGGCGCTTACATAGTATTTTATAATGTTGCTGAAATATCATCATTCGCAGTTCAGTGGACGTAAAGCACGTCGAGGATCGTCAACGTTGCATCTAGAGGGCCAGCACCCCAGGGAGGAACATGTGGAGTTGCACTTGAGCTACAAGTAGGACTGTGGCTTAGGAGACGTCACGATCATAGTTACGCGCTTGTGGTTGTAAAATCACGTGCTCATATCATTCTTTGTTGAAGACCATGCCACCAACGCGTCGAGCTCGATCTCCCGAAGATGGACATCTATACGCAGGCGATACCGAATCGGATAACGAGGAATCTACTTCAAAGCGTACTAAACAAGGCCTCAAAAAGCGTCTTAGCGAGGCATATTTACCCGAGCATGAGCCCAACTCAACTTCTGACTCTGGGCGACCCCCACTCAGGTCTGTAAACATCAATGACGACGCGGCGGAGAAACGCAGGCGGCGCAAGAGTACAAAAATTACCGTTATTGAGGATGTCCTTGCTGGACCATCGTCTGAAGCCAATGTCGACCAGGAAGCTGCTGAGTCTTCCAGGACAGCAAAACAGAAACAACCACTCAAGTCTGTCGTAGAGCCTCCGCTCATTAATGTCTCCAAAGACGTAATGAACTCTAATTTTGAGGAATGGATGAAGATGGCGACTGACAATGTGCGTTATCTCACTCTGATCCTGAATATACCTCTTACTTGAACTACACAGAAAATCAATGCAACCAATTCATGGAACTTCGCGCTGATCGACTATTTCCATGATATGTCTCTGTTACGCAATGACATTGACAACTCAATCAATTTCCAGCGGGCATCGTGTACACTCGACGGTTGTGTTAAGATCTGGACAAGTCGCGTGGACAGCGTCGGTACAGAGACCGGAAAACTCCTGAGCAACCTAGCTTCTGATAACAATGTTGATGGGGAAGAAGGTGGCGAGGGCGAGAATAAGCGCAAACCTCGCGGTCCAGCGGCGACGCTGGCCAAAGACGCGTCGCAACTTCAGAGCAAAAAACTAGATTTGGAATTCAGCGTCGATCCCCTTTTTGCGAAGACTCGTGCGGATTTTGATGAAGGTGGTGCTCACGGCCTTCTGATGAACCACCTTGGCTTAGGTTTGGGTACTGATGGTGGGATGAGGGTTGTCTTCGACGCTGGAGACTCCATGGGTAAAGTCGAAGATGAAGAAACTGTCGAAGAAACCGAAGACATCATTGACCTATCATATCTACGCAGTTAGTAATCGTTCCCTCGCATTATTGAAACCCCTAACTTTTGCAGAACGCTTTCTGCCTGATCTGGATGTACTGGAAGCCAAGGCGATATCTCATTCTCTCGAGGACTTCGCTTTCGCCAAAAATACGTTTTCTCTGGATGATGCGACCTTCCTACAGGATTCCACGCATCAAGAGGGCGACGATGACGGTGATGACAATGACGATGGTGCTGGCGGTGATCACATGGATGTCGATAATGGGGGTGGGCCAGAAGATTTTTTCGCCGGCGATGATGCCGTTCATGAAGATTATGGTGGTGATATGATGGGGGGAGAGGACGACACTGGAGATATCAATTCCAACGGCTCCGTGGGTCCATCCGACGAGGGTACCAAACACACCGGTCCTTTTGTGCCTTTTGATCCACGGCGCGCTCCTAATGAACGCGAGCTTGTTATGGCTATGACGGATGCCGACGCAGATGGGGGAATGATGGACTATTTCGACCAAAACTTTTTGAAGAATTGGGCTGGCCCAGAACATTGGAAGCTGAGAAAAGTAATCCGCCGACGTAGGTGCTTTTTAAAACTGATCAGCTTACATATAACCTGACCCTTCTGACACAGCCGATGCAAGCGCCGATGCCTCTAAGCCCAAGGCGCGCCGAGAAAAGAAGGAAGCCTACAAAATTGACTTTCTAACTCCTATCGACAAGGACCTGAAAGACATACAGAAGGAACTCTTTGCTCCAGTCACCAAGGGCGCTGGAATTAATCTACCAGGCACGGGCGGAACTGCCAAGAAGAGCCGTAAAAAGACGAAAGAAAGAGGAAAGCAAGATGACCATCGCCTGCCTGACGATATGCACTTCTCAAGCAAGCAATTGGTTACCCTTTTCTTGAAACCCAAATTTGCTGTAAGTGTTGGACACTATCATCGCCTTTTTCTCTAATATATGCCATCAAAGCTCAAAATGCGCGGTCAGCGTGTGCAGATGAGTTCCAGCGGTGATGGAGAGGTGGACGAAAACTTTTGGGCGCAAGCTGCAGCAGACCAGGCCGCTGGCCGTGGTGACCGCGATGGTGACGATGGTGGGTTTTAGGCCTTGTCATGTCATTATCCGCTAAAGAAGCATAGACACAAATGAAGGGCCCATACCATTTAACACTCAATTTTTCCACGATGATTACGACGATGGGCCCGGGTTCGATGACGGCTTCGACGGCGATCCCATCAGTGTCCCCGAACCTGATGCGGGCGAGCAGGACCTTCTTGCTGCCACTCAAGGCCAGACAAGACGTGTCCGACCCGAAGCCGTGAACTACTCGAAACGAGCCAAGAGAGTTGACGTCCGAAAATTGAAGGATAATATATGGCGGAATTTGGATATCGTTGTGGCGCCCCCGAAAACTGAGGATGATGAGGTTATGGTAAGTGATCCCTGGCATCCGTTCAGTCATTTCTCAATTTTCAAGCAGGATGTCGACTCTCAGCCTCTAACTGATCCTAACGATGCAAGGCAATTCAGCCAAGTCATCACAGGTTTGCAAAGGTCCTATCCCCGAGATAAAATGGAGGAAATCAGCACAAGCTTTTGCTTCATTTGTCTGCTACATCTGGCCAATGAACAAGGTCTTAAACTTGAATCTACCCTGGAAGGAGCACAACTCGATGTTCCTCAAGACAATGAAGCTGGCGACGATAATAACGTTGGTAACATCTGGGATCTAAAGGTGAGTTATGTGCCTTGTGTTTTGTTGGCGACTTTTGTTCAAGGTCAAACTACTAGATATATCGCGATCCCAACGTCAGTCAATCGGCATGAGCAAGATTTCCTTTTATCTAATTTATCCTACGACTGCAATTCAATGTTGTATCATTATTTTCTTGGTATGTTATATGATCCTATTTGGGATTTTGGATCTGTAATCCTCTCCATAGCTCGTATAAGAGCGTGGTAAATAGATTGTACCTCATGATACAAAGTAAACAAGGGTGTTAGAAGCTACATTCGGTGACTACATGATTGGCTGTTACATTTAGATGAATACTTAAGTACGTGGCTCCGACCAGCTGGAATATCACTCCATGGTGAGCACGTAACTTCAAAGGCTATATGACCTCGAGATGATCAAGGGAGAGATCAATATGACTATGAAGCGGTCCAAGCCCTCCAAAGGCTTTCGCACCGCTTCTGATGACGTGAATTCAACTCCAGGAACTCTGAAAAGGCCTGCTGAGGCAATTCGAGTATTCCTTCGTGGACGGATACATTATCTGTCGATGGGAAGATGGTAAGGATGTCGGAGGGCGCAATCCGTGCTTCTGGAACAGCGTTGGAAAGAAAAACACGGTCTCCGAAAGGTGCGTAGGTGTGGACGTCGAGGAATCGATCTCGACTTTGGTGGGATCGGGTAGCTAGTGGTAGCTTTATTAAAATCATAGTCCTGATCATCCGTGATTTATTTACCTCTCACTACCATAATTTGCCGTTGTACGACAGCGACAGCGATATTTCCGTGGCTCAGCATAATTGCTTCCGGATCCCTTAGTGACGGAAACGTGAAGACGATGAGGATGGATGGTCAATTGCTGGAGTGCTGGTGGCCAACTTCAAGGACTGTGGTCAGTGACTGGCAGGGGTATCGCGCCCTTTCGAGAGGTAACAGATGACTTTGTGCTTTATAATGTGCAGATTATATCCATATATGTGACAGGTCTCACTGGCAGAAAATGTGCCTGACTTCGTAGAACAAGGACATCCATACCTGATCAAGCTTAAGTAAAATCAGCACCTGGTGACTCCAGTTTATACAACAAAAAGCACCTGCCTTAGTCGTTTACAGAGTAGACACGATCTTCCTAAACGCAGTCAAAGAACGAGGTTAGCAGGACATGGTGCGGCGCAAGTCCCAAAAAGGGTACCTGACGAGTATCTTGGTTCGACAGGTGCTCACTTATAAATTTCTTGGATCAGGAGAGAAATGGGGTATAGGTATACTAAAAGGACATTCTACACCAAGAATGGTTGTTCACCTAAGTAACTTGAATTTCAATAACGAGGCGTTATTAGGCGCACCGCTTTGATTCTGTGTCAGTATGAGGTATGGGTGGAGGAATTTCAAAGCAAGTCATTGTTATGTAGGATATTATGATAAGAGTCTAATGAAAGCCATTGGCCTTCCCGTTGACCTTTTTATCGGATATGCGAGCATTGAGGTCAGCTAGATATTTATCAGCCTTCCCTAGCATCCAGATTGGGAAGGAGAACTTGAAGTTAGGGTAGGCGATAGCACATGTTTTGTTGAAAACGCCCTCTATCGCTTCTTGCGGCCAGGATCCATCCTGAAGTTTATTAGCCTTTCTAATTCAAAACATACGAAGGGAAGATTTACTGGTCGTTGTCGCGACATCACTAGTCGAACCCCACGTTCTATCGGCTCGGGATAGGGATACTGAGCATACATGAGAGCCATCACCGCCCAACAGGTTTGAACATGTTGCGAGTTCGCATGTTCAACCCATTTCATTTGTTCGCAAGACTAGATGACCATGAAATAAGAAACATGCAGTATAATGAGAAGAGGAGCATGAAGCGTACCAAGTAGCTTTCACCCCAGCCACCATCAGCCCTTTGTTTGCTTATCAGGAACTCGCAAGCTCTGCGAGCGCGCTCGCTCGTATCATATGTTTCCCCGACTAGAGAAAGGCTCTCCAGCGCAAACTGTGTTGCATATGTGAAACAGATGCCCCATGAACCCAACCAGCCGCCGTGAGGATATTGTGCTTGATGGAGATATTTAATCGCAAGGCGAATGGTTTTACTGCATGAGATATATCAATGATGACCAAGAACTCTAATGCGAGGGACTAACTCGATGTCGTCTTTGCGGTAGTCAGGGTAGTGTTTGCGGAAAATGGACAAGGAAGTGATGACGGAGGTTGTACATTCCGGATAACAGTACTCCGTCATGATGTCACCTAACAATGGGATAAGCTTACATTTGTAGTTATTATTTCAACTAACCGAAGACCTCAGCAGGATTGAGCCATTCGAGCCATTTGGGTCCACGAATGGGTTCGTAGCTAGCGAACCCACCATTGGGATTTTGCAGAGTCAACATCACGTCAATTGCATCACACATTCGACGTTTGGACACTAATTTGGGCGTAAAACTAGCATTTCATCAGAGATGATTTAGGGGCAGAAGAAAAGACGCACTCAAGATGGTTCTGAAGATAGAGGACGGCTTTCAGGCCTTCTCCAGTGCAGTCACTGACCGTATATCCTTGCTCCTTGGTGCTGAAGGAATCTTGTAAGTATGCAAAATTGTTTCAAGGGGAGACAATACCTGAAGGCCCAAGCACCCTTTGTCGTGTGCCGGTAAGATGTATGATGATGCTTAGGGTCTTCTCGGATCTGGGCATTGTCAAGCCATTGAAGGGCTTTCAAAAGACTCTCTTTGTTTTCCTCGTCATATGCCAAGCCTGTTTCGACAAGAGCCTGAGTGATGAAGCCAATATCCCAGAGCTGGCTTCCATTCGTCCCACAAGCCATCATACCATCCTTGCCGATCCACATGAAGTCGTGTCGCTTAATTTCGTGTTGCCTGTAAGCGTCACTTTCCTTCCCTTCTCTATGAACGCGAGCAACGAGGTTGAACATTTTAGAAACGGGACCTAGAGTCTGATAATCGGTATTATCGTCTTCCCGGACGATCAACTCGTACGCCCGCTCAACGCCAGCATTGCGGAGCGGAGGAATAGTACAATGCTCGTAGCCCGTAAGAACTACATTGAGGGCATCGAAAATTCGAGTGTGAGGAGAGTACAGGTCGGCTTTACAAACGTTGTTGCGCTGATCTGGCCAGTAGATAGAATAATAATCTTGCGTGTATAGTTCCTATGATTTATTTATTATCTCGGAAACACTACGCTGGCGTGTGAGGTTGGTCTCACCTGTCTCAGAGATAAAATCAAGTCGTTCTCTTCCATCTTGAACCTGACTCCGTAAAGATAGCTCATTGGAACATAGACGGTCCTGGTGTGTATCCACCAGCGGTGAGGATGGAATGGAAGCCAATCGGGAAGCAGCCTGAGTAAAGATTAGAAATTTATTTGGACGCGTTCGTTGGGAGAACCTGTACAAACTAACCATAGTTCGGGAGGCACGGGATTAGTTCCTTCCCAGTCGTAGACATTTAAGATGGACAACCAAAATTTGCCCCAAGCAGGTATAGCACATGCACCACCTGGAAAAGTTGAGACGAACGTGGCAAGACGCATATTCCAGGTAAACGAACCTAGTTTGTGCAGCGTGTTTCGTGCCTTCACCATCACAGGATGCTCTGCATCTACGCCGAGAACGCGAAGAGCAGTGTAATTTAACCCCGTTCCAAACGTAGTAGAGATACCCTCAACATGACTGGATATCAAAGATGTTATGTAAAGATAATTAGAGAATTAGATGAGCTTACATGCCCCAACCGCCGTCCTGAGGATGAGCACGGTTCATTACATAACGAATCATCTCCAGGCGTTCCTGTTCCGTAAAAGACATGCCAGAGACGTAGGAACCAATGACAAAACCAGGAAGAAGGAACATTGGACCGCCATACTCTCCTGGCCAATGACCGTCGTGGGACTGTAGATGCTTATAAAAAGTGTATCCGTTTCGCGCAGCGTCTAGAGGAGTCTTCGCAGGGGGAAGAGCTGGAAGATTCTACGCGACAATTAGAACGGAGAAATTTACAAAAAGTTTGGCATACAAGGTCCAAGCCTAGCCAAAACTTGTCAACGTCATTCTGAGGCCATGCCTTGCACTCCTCGTCTGTTTTGAGGTAATGCCAGGTATGTCTACCTCCATTATTAACGAGAAGCCTCCAACGGGAGTAGTCGGTGAAGGGCTTGGAGATGTCGTGGGGGAGTTGAACAGGATTGTACATGACGCGACTTTCAAAAAACCCATTTGGCAGTTATAATTATAAATGAACCTGATCCCTGTAAAATAAACATGACCAAATAACAGTTGTCCATCCTATCCCATGTCGTTTCGAGATCTGAATGTGGTCATTATCGAAACAGGCAGGTCAACGGTCCGCGCTGGACTCGGTCTACACGATCTACTCAAAACTCCAGCTGTCGCAAGTCAATTCTTCTTTTTAATTCTTTTTTTTTCTCACTCAAACCGTCAGGAAATTCATGCACGCGTTGGTCTACGAAGAAACGCGTCTGGTGACCATTTAAACAGGTCCTTGCAACCCATTGCGCAGGGTAAAAATATTCCAACAGCAAAGACCATCCAGAATACAACTCGCATTTCTGCGTTACCCCAACACTTCGAACCAAATGCCTCAGTAGATGACTATCTGGTTGGCACTGCACTAGACGAAGCAATCGCTGCAGGACAGGATGTTTCAGTTTCTTGGCCATTTGCCGACGGCGATGTTCGTGACTATACACAGGCAGAAGCAATCTGGTATGCCAAATTTCTATATGGCCCAGCCAGCCTCATCAAAAACGTTGTTCACAGGAAATATATTCTCTTCAACCAGCTTCAACGGCGACGTGTTCAGAATGAGTCTCCAGTAATACTCTCTCTCTTCCCCGGACTTTCAAGAGGAATGTACGAAAGAGTATGTCAGATATTCTTCGAACGATTCAACACTGCCGGCCTGGCTATCATCGAACGTCCTGTTGCACAAATGTATGCTGCAAATAGTTTGAACGGCGTCGTCATTGACATTGACGAGGAGAAGACCGACATTTCGCCTATTTCTGATGGAACTCCTTTACACTACCCTCGAACAACGATTCCTCTCGGCATGCAAGATTGCCAAAACTACCTTGCTCACCTATTGAAAGCCAATCAATCTGTCATATCAGCACTCTCCCCATCTGAAAGTCCCTTGGACCCTGAGACACTCCATTCCACCTTAGTCGACCTTGTACGGCAACTCTGCGATGAAGGTCACATTAAGGTCCCCTCTGACGGCGAGACCGCAGTAGTAGAGGACGATGGCGTAACAGATATTGCCGCTATCGTTATGGCCGGTAAAGAGAAGGCGGTCATTGAAAGCGGTATGAAAAAGAAGGCGACCGCAAAGGCTTCAGCTGCTGAACAAGCTCGTGCTCGTGAAATTGAAGCCCTAGACCTTCTCACTGTTCAATTCCGCGACCATTCTTTGACTGTAGGGAAGGAGAGGCATCGCTTGTGCGAACCGTTATTCGACCCAACACTCTTAAACGGTGTGCCCGGCACAACTCCTTCACAAAGCACAACTCGACCATTACCATTGCAAGAGGCTGTTGGTATTGCAGTGGGCCAGGCGGACGTCGATCTACGGCAATCATTATGGGCTGGGTTGGTTGTTACTGGTAATCTTACGCGACACGTGAAAGGCATGTTTTGTGTCGAAGTGAATGGTACGATGTCACTCACATTTTCTGCAGGAATTGGCGTCGCACTTCAGTCCCGTGTAGCTCCTTACGTGGTAACTCCCGACCTGCAAACTGACGTTCAACCACGATATGCTCGCGTTTTAAACGTACCAGAATATTACGCTGAGTTCAGAGATACTGGCAATGGATTCGCGTGCTTTTTAGGTTCAAGTATAGCCGCAAAGGTGAGTATAGCCTGTCTTGGGCGCAGATAAAGCTTGATGTAATGCTGGATTTAGATCATCTTTAACGACAGTGGTGGAAGGAATTACGTCTCAAAAGCAGATTATTCTGCGAAAGGACCTCATGCTATAATAGAGATGACACCTGCATTGCTGTGAATTCCATGTACATATTTTTATTTTGCTCTTCCTTTGAGTAACAGACACAGGGGTAACGAGGGGTGCACAGTCCTGAATTGAACTCATACATCATGTCATACATCATATGGTAAGTAGTGCGATATAGAATGGTGATCTATGCTGCATTTCCCTCAGCGAAGTTGAGGAGATCAGAGTCACCTGGGTCGGTGACAGTCATGACACTAGAACGAAGTCATTTAGTGAGGGTTGCTAGAATAAAAGAAAGATCAACGCACCCAACGCGGAAAAGTTTACCAGCAGCGGTGCCAAGTGCGACGTTGGTTCCAGCGAAGTGATGAACAGTGGTCTTAGACAACATGGCGTAGTATTCCAACTCTGACTTGCGGAGAGGAGGGCAATTGCCAGCAATCAAGACAAGCTTGGCTAGAACACGAGGACGATGTCAGCAAAGGGACCTTCTCAGCCTCACGCTCCAGTCCCCAAGAGACGTTGAATCGAACGCTCACCTTTGCCATTGCGCATCTGCTTAAGAGCAGACTTGTAGCCAAGGCTGTATTTGCCCGACTTGACGACGAGGGCGAGCCTGGTCGAGATAGACTCGGAGGACTTGGTTGCCTTGGATTTTTTGGTGGGGGCCATTTGATTTTGTTGGCGAGGCGCGAGTCTTGAGGATGGCCCAAATTTTGTTTTCATCAATTCTTGATTCTAGTGGTGCTGTACAGTTTCCCTAAACAAGGTTCAAACTCCGAAACGAAACCATAAATATCACGTGATTACGTTGCACTGCCAACGTTGAACGTGCTCGATGCTCATTGCTGCCACTGGGGCAATGGCAACCTGGCAGCAACCCATTTCCATTCCAAGTATTCTAAGACGTTCATTTTTGGCACAATTGGAAAGTATAGAACAATTTTTGGCTGTTGTATCAATGTGGCCCCAACATCTTAAACGGTTTTTCTTCAGTGCATCTATCAGAAAAACTACTAGTGCGGTATAGGATTAAATTGCGGGGACACGTCTATATTCTGGGTAAATTGATTCAAGTACAGATTCTTGTTTTCCGGCAGTCTCAATGCGAATAAAATGGTGAACAACCAAACGCGGCGCGGTCAATGTAAAATAGAACGTTAAACAAATCACCATGTTTCTCCGTCAAAACGCTCCAGAACAAAATCGGCATCTTCTACGTCCTTCTGTGCCTTCTTTCTCATATAAAATATTGGGCAATCTTTACTAGTGCATAGAACATCCTGCATACGCATAAGTAAAGAAAATACTCATCGAATAAAAAACATACTTGATGCAGAGAACCCTGACATCGTTGGCACTGTGTCCATAGACGTGAAAAGCGCACTTGAAGCTCCGAAGTCGTCATGACCTGTTTTTGATAAAGTTCGCCGATTCTTGATCTGCAGTTGTTGCACACTGCGCCATCTTCTATAGAGGTTCTAATCAGAATGGTGGCGCTTCACAATTAGAAAGCTCCTATGAACTTACTTTTCAGGCTATTATTGGCCCGTAACGGAGTTTTGCACCCAAGGCAGGTGACAGTCTTGACTGCAAATTTCATCAAACCGCCGACCGTCGGCGTCGCTATCTGGATGGTTCTCGTGTGGTCACCAGAAACTTTTCCATGGTTAGCAGGAAGTGAAGGTCAAGGGGCCAGATACTTACGAAGCGAGGTGGCTTTTTCGCCTAGAATAGGCTCAAAAATCCTCATGAGGGGTTTGGAAAGCTGATTGTCCAGGTAGTACTTTGTGTCAATGGGCAAATTATTCTCAAGGACGTAAAGTGGATCTTCGCTTTTCTCATAAGCCGCCGCGCCTAGCGAAAAGAAAAGAATGAATTTCATAAGTTGCAACAATGATATTCACCCACCTTTGATGCCCTTTATGATGACATATGCAACCCGATCTCCAAGCGCAGGGGCAGAACCAGCGTCGCGCTGCTTCATTCGTTCGGCCAACTCGACGTGGGCTTGTTTCGCCGCATAATCTAGATCAAGATGAGCCGTGCGACAGAAACGGAGTTCGTGGTGGCACTGACCGCTCTTCGCCAATGCCTTTGTGATCACCAGCTGTGACATATCAATTTTATTCTGGAGAAGATCAGAGATCGTCTGCTTTGTATACCTGAACACCTAATCAGTCGATGCAGCCAAACGACAAAAAGAACCACGCACTCCTCAGCCCCTTTGACATCCCTGTTGATCAGCATCTTGTGCAAGCAAGTCTCGATGACAGTTGAAACCAATCGACAATTGTCTCTCCGCACAGTTTCAATTCCTTTCGAGTCCATCTTATCGTATTTGTCGGCGCGCGTCCAATAGAGGCCAGCATAACGTTTTTTGCTGATCAGAAGATAGGGATAGTAAACCTTTTCAAATTCGAGCTTGATAGGCTTTATAAATTTGGTCGTCACAAAATCAGCAGCTTCCTGTCCTAAAATGTAATATGATAAAATTGGAAAGCGGTCCACAAAGTGAAGGACAGCGACTTACCCAAAGCCATGACAGTTGGGAGGTCGGTTGGTCCAAATCTGACCATAACAGAGTCGGTATCACCATAGACAATCTCTGCATTGTGTGATCGGCCATTGGCGATGCAATATTCTGCTTCGACTTCCTAGATGATGAATCAAGTTGAGACGTTAAAGATGATCTTAAAGGAGTGGCCGAACCTGTTTAGTTTTCTCTATCATCTGCCGGCCATAGGATGTGACACTAGATGAAATGGCTAGACAAGGCAACTTGCCAATTGTGGCGCCCGTGAAACCGTACACAGAATTGGCACTGATCTATGGATACTTGCATCAGAAGGTTTACAGATGTCGAGATAGCTCGAATTAACCTTAAGAGCCAGCTGACGACCATCCAGCACAGCACGTTTGAATGGATCCTTCTCACTCTTGAGATCTGCCTTGGCTCGTTTTCGAGCGGAGATAAGATCTTCCAAAATGGTAGGAAGGAGACCCTTCCGTTTGGACGCTGACACAAAGAAATCTGAAGATATGTTTCAATATATGATCATCAGGCGACAAGTCATCATAACTCACCATTGTTGGGAGTTTGAATATAATCAACATCTTTCACGAGCTTGAGACGTTCAATTGAAGGTTTATCCAACAGCGTAGTATAACATAGATTGTGCGCCATCATGATGGAAGGGTATAGAGAACTGAAATCCAGTGTTGCAATTGGAACGTCATAATATCCCTTCTTGGGTTCGATGACTGTGGCGCCTTCATACTGCTCGTCGGAACCTGATAGGCAAACATACACGATAAGGTTTTGTGACGTTTCGGGGTTGAAAACAACTTACCTTCCCCTTTGAGAGCTGGTATGACATACCCTTCCGCATTAGCTTTGCGGAAAAGTTGAGACAAAACTTTGATAGATTGACCCCTGGAAAGTAGATAATTGAATGGAACGCCAGTAACACGCGCCATTTCAATGTAATTGACAAGGCACATAAGTTTGTCCAGCAGCCGTTGGGGGAGATATGCATCCTGAAGACATACTCAAAAAGTCTTTTCTCGATAGGCTGAAGAGGACCTACATACCTTCAGGCAGTAAACAGCCAGACGTCGCCGTGACTCGGGTGTCCCATTTTGGAGCTCTGTGATAACAGAGTGGTGCACGTCTTCTTTCTGTTCGCCAAGAAATTGTGCACAAACAGAGTTAAGGGTGTAACTTCTTAATTTGTGCTCTCGTTGCATGAATTGCAGAACGTCAAGTTGTAAACGGCCATCAAGATTTGTCTCCTTTGAGTCGCGCTGACCATAGGCTTTGGAAGAGAAATGTGTGTTCTTGACTTCCGTTTTGATGTCTGCATATCACGATGAAAGTCAGATACCCTATGAGTATCGAGCTGTGCCAGACGCACTCTTTAGCCGTCCAAGATAAGGGAATTTGGTCGTTTTCATTGCTTTAGCCCGATCGATGAGGTATGGAAAATCGAAATTTGATATGTTATATCCAATAACGACGTCAGGATCAACTTCCTCAACAAAATCGCGCCAGGCTTGAAGCATTTTGGCCTCATCGTTGAAGGACAGGACTTGTGAACCGACAATATGAGAACAGGTGTTCAGTGTAAAGATGTTGCGTATGAACGGCGTTTGCTCTCCTGAAAAGATTTCGGGGGTCAGTACATCCTCGTAACCGTGTGTTTTGAGGTTGGACAGACCCTGACGCGTGACCATATTTGCAATTTGGATGACGGGATCCGTTTGTGGCTCGGGAAAAATGCCCTTCCTTCCCGCACACTCAATATCAAAGCTCAAGATGCGGAGAGGAGCAATTTTGGACCATTCTCCTTCTGGAGCATGGGATACAAAAGCATCCCATCTAGAAAAATGAGACCGAAGTGGATAGTGGAATGGTTTATGACTTTTTACCTGACATTGATTTCGATTTGGCAATGGGACTTCTTGTTGGCCTCTGAGAGTAGCTGGTATTTTCCAGCCGGAACCTCTATCCAGTTCATGCCTACGACCTGTTCATTACAATCAGCGCGGTGGAGAACATTGCTTTTGCGCCCTCTTACTTTGGCATCAATCATAAATCGCAGGGTGTAAGCGATGTTGCTCTCGAAAGTTGCCACAGTGTCAGCGAAGAGATCTTGAAAATGACACTCTCCTCGTTCGAAGATGCGTAATTACCGGTCGCGATTTCAGTCTGAAGAATGTGCTCTGAAAATGAACGGAACGTATCTCGGACTTTGGGCAGACCTCGTGGGTCTGAAATGACAAGTTTTAGAAATGGCACCCAATCATCGCCCCGATAACCCCAGAGACTACGCTTTTCCACATACTCGATACTTAATACAGGCTCACCGGGGAAGAGATTCTGTAAAAGTTGGAGAAACTTTGAGCATTTTCAAGCGATTAATGACGCACGTTGAGATATTGTCGGAATGGTTTGACATCCTCTTTGCGAAAACCACGCGGAACAGCGATATAAAAGTAAGGTAAGAAGTCGGTGATATGGGCTAATACGCTGTGGCCGGCCTAGGAGAACAATGAGACTTGAGCCACATCGGTGAACGCCGTGAATGGCACCTCTGTCACTCCAAACATCCTCAACATTGTTTGTCCACCGTTATCTGATGCTTCCTCAACATCAATTTGTTGAAACACTGAAAAGAGTGAGTAGGTAGTGGGCAGATACGAGACACTCTTACCAATGGTGTCCCTTTTCTCATTCAATGGCGTCAGAAATGGACGAGCCCAGCTATCAGAGCCCCCTTCAGCAACTTCAGGAGCGCATACGTGTCAATTCATGGTCCTTTAGCAGAATATGTTGGGCGTACCAGGACCTTCGCCAACTTCCTCCTTGATTCGTTGCAAAACGTCTGCGAATGAGGGGTCTGCATTTTGTGAGCCCTGGAACGATGCAGAAGGTCCGAGCTTGCGACGTTTCGTTGCGGGTTCGGACAGTGCATCGGCCGTCGTCCTATCAGAGAAATACAGGCGAATTGTTTGATCTAACACGCGATGAATAAAGTAAGACGCGACACGTACCGCACGCGTGAAAGTGGCTTGTTCTCCTTGGCAGCTACTGGCATGAGGTAGGAAGAGGTGAGGTTCTCGCAGTCAGGAATCTTGGTTGTCGCAGCGTGTGCGGAGACTAGTAGCTGGGACGCAGTTATGTACTTTTGAAGCAAACAACGCGCTTGAAATTGTGGATGAATCAAAGGATGACAAATCAAACGCGTCGTGACCCTGAAGCAAATTCTCATATTTAACCCAATATGTTGCCAATATGTAAGTAAACTTTACTGAAGAAGAGTATACAGTCGCAAAACAATGTCCGATTTCTGATCTATACTCTGTATTCAATTCTACAATGTTCGATTGACCCTTGAGTTCAGGGGAAAAGTTGCTTGAGGATGCGGATGGTGTCCTCAGGCCCAGTCACTGTGTGTCCCAACGTACGAGAATCAGAATAGATCTCATAATCATTCCCTCCCTGAAGAGGTTCTTCATTTTAGCTCAAAGGCATAAAGCGCAAACTTGAATCCTACCTTGGCAGTCTTGTCACCAAAGAAGTGGATCTCCTCAAAACCTTCATCCTCAACGTGCCTTAGAGCGTACGTCTTGTCCCAGCCGTGGGGGAATACATCGAATGAGATTTGACCCCCAATGGCAAATGTCAAACCATAATCGGGGAACTTCTCCTCCAAAACTTTGACGAAGGTTTCCCTGATCTTATGTTCCTGTACTAGGTGTGAGCTACACGTTGAAAAAACAAAATATGGTTCTGAGACACTAACATCATCGTAAGCCGTAAAGGCTTTGCGCTCATCCATGCTGTGAGTCGGATATTAGGCAAAGATTAATCGATAAACCCAGGAATGATGCATACGTTGCATTACGGCCGATTGGGCTAACATTGACCATGCCATTCCTAAATTCAATGAAAGTGCCTCTGATTTCGGATTAGCAAAAGTTACAAGGATATGGTAAACGTCAAGAGTCCCTCACCGCTTGATTGGAATGTCGAGATCAGCGATGTAATGCAGGACAAAGTTTGCCAGGTTCTTATACTTCTCCTCCCCAAGGAATTTTATGAAAGATTGAGATTCAAGGGGCCTACCAAGCTTGTAAGCAGTGAGGCCATTCTCTGCGAAAAAGTAGTCAAAGTCATCCACAACTGGAAGATGATAATGATCAGTAAGTATGACAGACAGAGCACTGGGAAGTCACTCACCATTGCTCCCTTGGAAAGTTAGTTGCTCTGAAATTTTGGCAAAATCGGAGCCACCGACACAACCAATGACGACCTTCTTCCTAAGGTCACGCAAGGTTTCGATCATCTCTGATGAAACGGCCTATGGACAGTCAATGGTATGAGGAGCTGTAATCGTTTCTAAATATCTGCATACCGAACGCGGAGGGGTGAGTGTTCCATCGACGTCAAATAGTACTAGCTTCTTAGCGGCGCGATTTGCGAAAGCGGGGGAGACCATGGTGGTTTGCAGCAAGTTGCGCGTCAACACGAATCGTGAACGTGTATGATGGTGCTTGACAGGATTAATTTATTGGTGGTGATAAGATTGCATCTCCGGTTTCCGACCAGATATCCGATACGCAACCGCTTTTTCTGGCTAGGAGTCACATAGTATATCTTTAGTCTCCAACGTATACCCTTCAAACCTCAGTCATGTATCACGTCTACTCGCTTCCTTCTGAGCTTCTTGCTACTTTGTCCCCGCGTAATCTAGTTACAGCATCTGAACATCAGCCTTCTAAATCGGTGCCTCCCAAACCTCCATCTCCAGAGCCTACTGTCACTCCTTCAACCAGCTCAAGAACTTGTAACATATGCCCCGGAGCACTCTTTTCTGCATTAGAGGATCAGCGTGCTCACTTTCGATCTGACTGGCATCGTTACAACGTCAAGACACGTCTTACAGGCGGCAAATTGGTCAGCGAGCC
>JABAJW010000011.1:0-35923 GCA_018855395.1 Arthromyces matolae | reverse complement strand
CGCGAAACGCTCCTCAAACTGCTATCGCATGGTTCCACTCTCCCCCTTCAACTCAGATTGGTGTATACAAAGCACTCTACTCCGATCCAAAAGATTCTTCTGTGTACCTCGATGGATTACGAGAGATGCAGCATAAGTCAGAGGAAGGGAGAAACTGGGCTATGTTTATGGTTGCGGGAGGCCATTTTGCTGGCGCAATCGTCCGCGTGAGTGGACTTCGGGGCGAGGAAGGTGAAAGTCAGACCAAGAAGAAAAAACCGCCAAAACCACAGCCAGATACCGAAGTTCTTCGACATAAAACATTCCATCGTTATACGAGTGAGTACCCAATTTCGTCCGAATCGATTTGTGGATTTGAATAATTAGTCTTGTGTAGCTCGGAGGAAACAAGGCGGGAGCCAATCATTAAACGATAATGCAAAAGGGAACGCGAAGAGCGCCGGTGCTCTCCTCCGACGTTATGGAGAGCAATCTTTACGTGATGTTCGGCAGCATTTCTATATCTCCTGGGATATGCTGACTGTGTGCTATTATAGGACATTCGCAACCTACTAACAGAGTGGAGCGAAGATATTGATTCTTGCGAGCGAATATGGATTCGAGCAAGTGGATCCAACCGCAAAATATTCATGGGGTATGATGGCGCTCTAATAACAAAAGGAGACGAGCGGCTGCGCACTTTCCCTTTTCCTACCCGTCGTCCAGTATGTCATTCCTCGTGCGCCGTCTTATATCCAATCTAACAATTTGCGTCGAAAGACACAATCAGAGCTTGCACGGTGTTTACTTGAACTTACTAGAGTGAAAATCACTCACTTCACGGAGGAAGAGTTACGGGAACAAGATGAAGCATACCTCCAGTCTCTGCCTAAGCCGAAGCCTGCTCCCACTGTACCTGCTCCTGAGCCCGAGAAGCCCAAGCCTGTCAAGTTATCCAAAGAAGAAGAAATACTGCGAGAAAAGTGGTCACGCCTCCTGGAGATGGTAACCAAAGGTCGTCTCGAGCCTTTAAAGATATTTTGGGAAAGAGAGGGTCCATCTTTTGGTTCTATAGACTCCCGCATACCCGAATGGTCTGGAGAGAGGCGAGCCACGATTCTTCAGGTTGCCGTGCAAGCAGGGCACGAAGATCTCATCAGCTGGCTGCTCGAAGAAGCTCATGCTGATCCGACCATCCCCGTGCCGCGCAGATACGACGAGCCTGACAATGCAGGGAATCTGTCTGATGGGTCAGATTCCCCCAAAACTGTTCCAGCAGGCACTTGGCGCGCGGCGTACGATTTGGCGCGGACCAAAGGAGTGCGAGACATTTTTCGACGATGTGCTGCAACCCATCCAGATTGGTGGGACTGGCTTGGGGCAGGTCGCGTGCCCAGTATATTGAGTCAGCATATGGAGGAAGTCCAGGAAGGAAAAAGGAAAGAGCGGAGAAAGGGTTTGAAGGATAAGATCAGGGAAAGAGAAGCCAAGGAGCGTGAAAAAGAGAAAGAACAACCCCCTCCTCCACCCACACGGGAAGCGTCGCAGTCGGTTCCTCAGTCAGATTCGATGACACGTCGTTTGGGAGGTACTTCTGGTGCTAATGAAGGCGTTGCGGGCTTGACAGCGGAGATGCGTGCTAAAGTTGAGCGTGAAAGAAGAGCGCGGGCTGCAGAAGCGCGAATGAAAGGTCTCAATTCACGCTAGATACTTACCTACTGTCAATCTATACATGTATTCGCGACAGGCTTGAGGTTGTGCCTAATCTGTATACATGTACGTTTTGGCAATAAGCGAACATTCAAACTGTGGCGCAGCCTCACTGTGTAGCCGCTACATCCTATTGACACTTCAGGACATGATTTTTGTCTGAGATCCAGTGCAATATCGAATTATTGGTGTATCCAGTTAGGACGCTGGGAAAGTGGTGAGCCGATTTCAGCGCCGTCACGCTTTCCTTCCCTTAGGCTCTGCGACAACCGTGTCCCGATGGAGCTGCACAGGCGTTCGTTGGGAAAGAATTCAACACACTCCGGGTTGAGAGGTTAAGCTTTAAGGGCGGGCGAGGTCCATTAAAATCAACGTCCAATTTTTGCTGCAAACCTGGCCCGGGTAGATTACTTACCGTGTCGGCCGTTACTTTTATTGTCGATGCCTTCCCTCGCCGGAGATGTTCGCATCACTCAAGAGCCTTCTTCAAGACACAGATCTAGAGGTGCGCGACTAGCAGTGAATGTTGACTTGCAAACCGCGCGTGACATGGACGCACAAGTACTGGGTTGCGCGCAGATGCGCAACTCAGTGAAGAACCAGAAGACATCATAAAATATTCTGATTTGAGGGACCGGACCAAATTTGTCAATTTAAACTACAGTAAGCACCTGTAGATTAGTCTAGACGGTAGAAGAAATTCAATTTGGGACTTGGTAAGGTTTTTGGGATGCGGCAGAGGTCAACATCGATGCGGTACTGCACATAAAGAGCAAATATTGGTTTTGATCGAGTCCAAATACCGACCAAATACCATCATTATTTTTTGAAGTCGCCCATCAAATTGAAACTTGAGCCTGAAGTTGAAGGGCGAAGCTGAAGCCTAAGGCTTCTTAAAAACGTGAACGGATGCCAGGCCGTGAGCTCCTTGTCTTCTAACGTTGCACGTACTGATTGTCGCCGCGATTAGGCCTGTCTTTAGCGCAACAAATAGCTCTGCTCGAAGAGGCTACCCCCGTTGGTGAGCCTCTTGAATTCATTCATTATCGAGCTTGTATTAGCAGTTCTCATATTCAATAGATTTTGATCCCGAGGATGTAGCAATTCGCGATTTAGATGTCGAAAACAGCATAGCAGTGGATCCTGCGGCCCGAGAACACTATGTGGATGTTGGGTACACTATGTCAGTTGGCTAAATCAGAACAGTCCTCACAACTTTATCTAGGCCAAGTTCTCTCAGAAGACAGCTTGACGGAATCTCAGACCCCAAGTATGATGGAGTCAAAACGACTAGAAGCCAACTGGAGAAAGATAATGAGAGTGACATGGGTGGAGAATCTGGAAGCCAATCAGAGAATGACGATATCTTGCCGTCGACTTTGGAAGATGAGGACGAAGACCCCGAAGAGTCTGATGAAGAGTACGACGTAGAGGATGTGGGCAGTGATGAAGAAGAAGAGGAGGAGGAGGAGGAGGAGGAGGAGGAAGAGACAGCCCCAGCCTCACCAATGAATATTTCCAAGTCACAGAAACGTCCTACCGCGGAGGACCCCCCACGCACAAGTGATCTTCCATCAGAGCTCGTGAAGAAGAGGGAAGAAGATAAGAAGAAAGGCAAGGCAGTCTCTCGACAGATCGTGAGTCTCGTTACCTTCGTCCAGTACAGCTCGACTTGACCTTTCCAATTGCTTCCTAGGCTCTATGGGACTCTCTGCTTGATGCACGAATACGTATACAAAAATCAGTCAGCGCCACCAACCGTCTACCCCCAGTACGCTCTTCTTGAATCACGACGAATTTCTTTCTCATCGGCAAATTATAGCCATTAGACCTCAAAGAACATCTCGAGCTTCCCGAATGTCAGGAAGCTCTGAATAAGCTTTTAAAGGAATCCGCTGCTCTGTCAGAGGAGATATTTGACTTGCAGGAGGTAATGATTTGTTTCCTCTTGCATAGACTGATATCATGCTGACTTGCATGACAGTACTTGTTGCAAACTAACGAGTCTATACAGCAGCCACCGCGAAAGCGCCGAAAGCTGGATATAACTGAGGCTACAAATGCCGACTATACTCAATGGTTCGAAAATGCCACTGAGGATATCGTAGCTTTGGAGCAGGCGTATGTCATTTTTCTGTGCCTTCGGTCACTGTCTTACAATTGGAAAACAGATACCATCCCCATCTTGTTCAGACACTGGCAAAATGGTCTTCTAAAATCCAAGCAGTTGCGCCTTCCGTGCTTTTACCGTCGAACAGGGGCGCCTTTTCTTCAAAGATCTCACAGCATACGAAAACGATTCTGCAACTTCTGGATGAAACTTTGTCTGACCATACCAAGCTTCTTGCAAGGACCCAAATGGTTCGCAGTAATGGTAACCGAATCGGTGCTTCAGAAGTTGTAGAGGATAACAAGGGTCCTCACGAAGACCCGAATGTCTTTGATGATACCGACTTTTATCAACAAATGTTAAGGGATGTGATTGATTCTAAAAGTGGAACTGGGGGTGATGATTGGATGGCTGTGCAGAAGCAGAAGAAGGCAAAGAAAAATGTCGACACAAAGGCAAGCAAAGGCAGGAAACTACGGTATGACTGAAGCTTTATATTCACCGTTCGCTCATAACAATTATTATAGTTACGAGGTACACGAGAAGCTACAAAACTTTATGGTACCTGTCCCTGTGGCCAGCGGATGGCATGATGGACAGATCGACGAATTGTTCTCCTCACTCCTTGGGAAAGGTTTCGAGGACGTTGTAACTGGAGAAGATGGAGTAGATCCTAATAGAGAGGAAGAGATGGGGTTGAGTGAGGCGCTGAAGGACGGATTTAGAGTGTTTGGATGACCGCCACTAATTCGTAATAGAGCCAAACATGATGATGTCCTGTTTCGCAGTAGTCTAGTAGCCACTCTCTTGAGTTCTCTACATCGTCAACGTTGCAACCGACGCTGAGCCATTGGCTTCGAAGATCACGCACGTTGCGTAACCCAGCCGTAAACCGCAGTCACTGCATTCCAAAAGGTCTTGCTTGAAACTTTGCACTCAACATGGATACCTTTGAGGACGAGAACCCCTTTGAACATGACGTGGAACAAATCTCCTCAGAGACCTCCTCAACGTCAAAGGTCGACCTATCTGCACCATCGTCTCCTCCTTTTGCTCCTCGACAACTTACCCCAAGTTCACCTTTAAGTCGCCCAATTCCATCTCAGGAGACCCACAAACAGCACCAGACCACCTCTAAGAACGATTTCTGCTGCGTACGCGACAGGTATTTACATTCAGGCGATGACGTGGAGATTCTGGTACGCGACGACTGCCTAGTCAGACTCCTCGGCTTTACTAATAATGACGACTAGATCACAGATGCTCAGAAAACCTCTGTGAACGCATCCTCCCCTTATATTACCTATATCATCAAGACCGGGGTAAGGCACTCATTTTGAGTCATCCCGCATTGAAATTCACATTTGCTTGATAGACGGCGGAAGCCCACCACCGATACTCTGAGTTCGAGTCGCTGCGAACTAACCTTGCGAAGTTATATCCTACCCTTATCATACCACCTATCCCTTCCAAACAAACCTTTGGTGATTATGCGGTGAAGCAAGCGAAGGCAAAGGAGGATGCTATAATGATTGCAAAGAGGAAGCGTATGCTTCAAACCTTCTTGAATCGGATTGCAAGGCACCCTATCCTATCGAACGAGCATGTCTTCCATCGATTCCTGGATGGGGAGGTTTCATGGGTATGTATGCTCTCAATTCAAATTTAAGGAGCAAGCTTCAACGATTATCATCTACAGACAGAAGTCATGAATTCCCCTCCGTTATCGGTTCTACCGAAGAACATTTTGAAGGCACCGTCTCACAACCCGACAGACCAGAACGCCTCGCCAGCTTATGCTGTTCTTCCAAATCCTTCCGCTGCGCATCCCTTACGCCATCCTGATCAGCGCTTTGCCGACTCTGAGGCGTTCACGAATAAATTTGCGAACCATGTCAGTGGGCCAATGGAAAAGGTCACACGGCGAGCTGTAAAACGGTGGTCTGGTATGCTAATTATCGCTCGGAAAGTGCGACCAGTACACTGACCGCGCTCTATAGAGTACGCTCAAGACCATGCAGACCTTGGTGCGGCTCTAAACGGCTTCAGCTTGAATGAACATGGGTCTTTGGCTGGAGCTATAGAAAAGACAGGACAAGCCGTGGATGCTACATACATGTCAACATCTAAACTTGTGAGTTCGTGGTCTCCTCCCCTACCAATCTGGTCAATGAATTCTCTTTCCCATGTTGTCAGGTGCAGGATCTTGAACACGATTGGGCAGAGCCACTCCACGAATATTCCCAGTTTGCCTCCATCATCAAGAAGCTACTGGCATATCGACATCAGAAACACGTACAATACGAGATGACCGAGGATGGCCTGGAAAACAAGAAGGAACAGCTGGATGAGCTCGAAAGAAGTGAGCGAGAGGCTCGGCGCCTTGAGGAGGCTCTTGGACGTGGTAGGATCAACGGCGTGCAGGCCGTGCGCAGTTCAATGGAAGGGGGAGAGGAAGGTCATGAGGGCAATGAGACTCCCGCGCAGGAAGATGCTACACCTCATTCTGCGCCTCTTCCACCGCACCCAGGACCTAATCCGGCAAGACGTAGACCGCGCGCACCTGGGATGGGGTTCCTTAATGCGCTCAGTTATACTTTGCATGGTATGATGGATGTGGATCCAGAAACTGCACGACGGAACAGCATTACAAAGACCCGTGAAAACATATCACAGGTGATTGTTTCATGCTACTCGACCTTTTATTTTGTTCATTGATCTCTGTATAGCTTGAGGACGCGCTACATCTTGCTGCACAGGATTTGAAATATTCTAGTTCAACGATTCAAGCCGACCTGGACCGATTCCAACGGCAAAAAGTAGCGGACATGAGAGAGATGGCTATAAGCATGGCTCGAGCCCATCGGGATTGGTGCCAGAAGGTGTGGCTTCATGCGTATTTTTCCGATTATATCTCTAAAGCAATTGCTAGAACCTTGAGGTTTGGGAAGAGGCGAAGAAGGAGATTGTAAAGATACCTGATCACCCAAATCATCTACCTCTTCCGGAGCCTGTTGCGGAAGGTT
Source organism: Arthromyces matolae (assembly GCA_018855395.1). Taxonomy (NCBI): domain Eukaryota; kingdom Fungi; phylum Basidiomycota; class Agaricomycetes; order Agaricales; family Lyophyllaceae; genus Arthromyces; species Arthromyces matolae. Next base: position 29,098 of record JABAJW010000011.1, on the reverse strand, counting down.
CTGCACCACGTAGACCAGATCCTGCAACAGTGGTCAACGGGCGGTGAAAGGGAGACTGAGAATTCTCTTCAAGCTATTCTAATCTATATCCTTATTACTTACCTTGGGACTGGTCTTCGATGCATCGATGTAATTTCATTTCTTATCACTCGTCCTCAAAGTATGGTCTAGATGCATGGTCCATAATTTCTCTTCGTCCTTGCACAAGAGATTATCTGGTGGCAACGGTTGTGGTGATGATGGGTTGGTTTCACTGTTTCCTCCGTTGAAGAAGTCTTGCTGCATTGGAGATCTGCATCATAGCAACGGAAATTTAGTACATACCTGTGTCATTGAGCCTTATATAGTTAATATTGTTGAGAACAAGGGGCTGGATGAACAATGCAATTCGTTGAAGTTTTGAGGTCTATAAAAGCGCTTAAGACTAATAGTATTTATAAATTCAAACAACCTTCAACAGCCTTCAACGTTTCAACAGACTTCCACATTTCAACCTTTGATCATTCTTATCATCGAACGTCTTCCACCTTGGTTTACTGTTACGCACATATATGTCTGAACCGATAACAGAATTCCGGTTCGAAGGACAAGTGGTCCTTATTTTGTGTGGTCTCATTGGTTCGGGAAAGGTGTGGCTCACTCACAAGTCCATCTACAATATGTCTTAACCTTTCGTCCCTCAGTCGACCTTTGCAAAGCAGCTCGAAGAACATTATCCCCAATTTCGCAGATGCAATCAAGACGAATTAGGTGACAGACGGAAGGTGGAACAGCTTGCCCGACAGTGTTTGAATAAGCGCCTCTCAGTGTGTATCGATCGAACGAATTTCGATGACCAGTACGGTTACACAGTTATTGACTTTTAATCTCGTAAACTTAACCTCAAACAGACAAAGGTCGCATTGGATCCGGATCGCTCGTGAGTATCCTGGAACTTCAGTCTGGGTCATCGTTTTCGATACTCCTTACAAGGTACATACACGACACTGTGTTTTCAGCAGCCATGGAACTGATCATGATCAAATTGTTTTTTAAAGGTCTGTGCAGCGAGATTGGAAAAACGTGAGTCTCATGACTACGCTTCTGAACTTTTGTTCCAATCTGCTTGAAAGGAACATCCCATCCCACAATAAAAAGCCTAGAACAAGGATTGGAAGTTCTGTCTCGTTTCCTAGATGATTTTAGGCAACCCCACCTCAGCGAAGGATTCGATTCGATTATTTCCTTGAAGCCTGAAGATACCTCCTTAGTGTATACTTCATCAGAAATCACAGCCATTCTTCGCAGGGCTCACGAAGCTTCTCTTGTCAGTTCATCTAACCATTCACAATCAAATCCACGATCTCAGCCATTTCAAGGGCGGCCGTTTTATCGAAGAAATTCCAATAGGGGGTATCCTCCTCGCTATCATCTTAGCGCCAGCCACCAAAGTTTTTCTGGAGTCCACGGTCCTACGTCTATGGACTCGATGAGTGGATTTGTTACTTTGCAATCACCCCGCAATGGTACCACAGCGCGTGGCGCAGGCCGTCCTTGGAGAAATAATAGCAGGTACAATTTTGTAAGCGAATCCTCGAATCTTTCTGGCGGCCCCACTCCGGCGAATCAGCTGCCAGAGAGTACTTGAGAGAATGCTGCTTCATTCACGGATATGATGCCTGTCTATATCTTTTTTTTCTTGGGCGATTTCCTTGTGTACACCTTGATTGCCACATGTATCAATAAATATGTGTATTGTACTTCTTTCTGGATACCATTGACCCGAAGTGTTTTTGATTGGCCACCTTTGGCCTAAGCCAGTCCTACTCTTGGGTAAGGTACAAGCAGGCACTTGAAAGGCATCGAACCTGGAGGTTCAAAGACAATAAGCAACCTCTTAATGCGGAACGATAGTCTCGGGGTTTCTATGCTATGCCTCCGATTTCCCGGTATCTTCTGCAACTTTTAAACGCTGTCCCAGAATCTTCGCACTGACCTAATGGAATTGCGATGCATGAGAAGCATATAAGACTGAATTAGAAGAAGTAGCACATTACGAATGTGAACCGCTGCGCGTTCAACCCCGAACTCTTTGCTGCGCTGATACTGCGCCAGAGCTTCTTCGAGTCGACCAGCTGACAGATGCCCATCAGCGACAACGACAAGAACAATAACAGACAAAAGACTGACTAGCTTCGAGGACAGCAGCCAAATTAAAGGCAATTTCAGGGTCCTCTGGTGAAAGAGAGGATGCTATTCTGGTAATCACATTGTTAAGAGCTTCGAACAGGGCCAGGGTGAACGAGAAGCGACACACTGTAAATGATGTAACGCAAGGTCGGGTCTTGAAACTGAAAGTTCACGAATGAACAGGATGAGCTCCGTGACGTTCAGTATGATGACATATAGTACCTGGGGAAATGATATATGCACTAGCCAGATCTATGGATTTATCTGAGATACTCAGTGGTTGGAAAATGAGATGAAGGCCACGGACTAGTATGTGCATCTGCGCTGGATGGCTGCAGAGCAATTGATTCCTTCCAGGCTTCTATAGCTTCGTCGTATTCCTCTAAAACAAAACCTTAACGCCATTTCTAGCCAACTTTCAGCTCAGCGAGTACTTACTGAGATGATAATGGGTTACTCCTAGATTGAATAGAGAACTAGCATTGCGATTGATTTCAACGCTTCGCTGGTAGAGTAGTTTGGCGCCCTCAACGTCACCCTCTTCCAACTTTGTAGTACCCATTTCGAGGCAACGCAGCGCTTCAACTTCTGCAGGATCGGATGCAGTGGAATGTGGAGTTACGGAAGTTGCCCATCCTATAACAAAACTCAGCGAAAATCGTGGAAATATATTTCAAAAGGGTACGTCGCGAGGAATGGACACAATAAGGGCCCATGTATCTGGATGGCAGAAGCAATTTGGAACGATTGAGAATGGAAGTCACTAGGGTCCTCCGGCAAGCAGCATGGCTAGAGACGAAACTTTGAGAGAAGCGAGGGACAGATGACCTGCGAATTGCTTGAGATAGACCTGGTGGAATCATGATAGCTGGTCGTCGTGGTCAATGGCTTGGACAATGGGCTATGAAATTCATTTTGTCACGTGATGGTGGCTCTGTAAAAAAAAATTGTGGTTGCTAATGACGGCGTCAACACCACCTCTCACCACCATGTCCTCCTCTTCCACAGATTCTGGCGCATCGTCTTCGAATCCCTCCGACTACTTGCGCACGGCAAACTTTTCTAGGTCCGAAGCTACAACACCTCCATCGACTGATGCCGTGACTGCCTCAGACTTTCTGCTTGCTGCTTATGACCCCGCAAAACTCCACCCCTTGGCAGACCTGGGTGACAAATTAGACTACCTTCTGCTTGAGGACGATAAGAAAAGTGACATTCCTGGGGCCAATACGGCAATTCCATCACGGGGTTGGAGTGACGACCTTTGTTATGGGACTGGGACTATGTATCTGAGTGGTGCGTTTGGATCTCTTTCAAATTACTTAGATTAGCGAATACAGTCCTCCGTTCCGTTCCTGGACGGCCCTGTTGCCGCATGCCCTTGTCTCTGCCAACCCTTCTTTAGCCTGTCTTATTGTTCTGCGCCATCACATGCTCATTGCGTTTCTCACTAGGCCTGGCTATTGGAGGCGTATGGGGCGTTCGCGAAGGTGCCCAACGGCCCCTTGCCATTTCTAACACCAGATTGCGAATCAATAGTGTCCTGAACTCTGTTACGCGAAGAGGAACTTTCATTGGAAACTCTGCAGGCGTAGTTGGTGGGCGTCTCGTTATTTGTCCCACGTTCGTATCACTAAGATCATTATCGCCGGTCTCTTTAGCTCTCTTGTACAATGGAATTAATTCCTCCATCGACGCCTTGCGGGGAAAGCATGATACCCTTGGTAGTATGGGGGCTGGGGCAATGACAGGTGCTTTATTCAAATCAACCGGTATGTGTTTACGTATAGGGCATATGTTTCTGATGTACTCATTTTACCCCCAGCTGGAGTAAAACCCGCGATAGCTGCGGCAGCTTTCATGTCTGGAATGGCTGGAATCTGGAGTTTTGTGAAGAGGAACCTTTGATCATGTTATTTGTAATCTACGCCCTAATCTCCTTCTAATCTGGCACTGCCTGTTTGACTAATTTTCAAGTTGTATTTAGAGGATCAGCCGATTTTTTTTGCCGGTGAAAAGATACTTCTATCCGCCAGTTTGGCGTAGAGATTGGGCTTTTGATGTGGGATTGATCTGCCATATGTCCACATTTGTGGATGACGCCTGCCTTGCAAGTTATTCCGCACGATTGGGCGCCCTCACCGAAGCCTATAAATGAAGCCCACAGGTCCACAATCGCCCCTTCCTCGCCACTGTGACCAGATCAGTTTAACAAAGAGCCTCGATATATCCAAGGGGCCCTTCTCTCTCAGTACCATGCCAGTAGGCGACTCCCAAAATTCCAGCTCTGCGGATTGTCCATATGGTACAAAAAAGGACTCTGATCATAAGCTTGTTTATCAATCCCCATCTTTTGCTACCAAAGATCCTGTCCTGGATGAATTGACAATTTCCCTGCGTGTATGCAACAAGCAAGACGCCCGCAGTGTGAGTCACCTTTCATATTTCACCTGGTTTTCATTTAATATACAATACACACGAAACTAGTGCTTATTGCAATCACGAATTGTCCACATATCCGGATATTTCTTGGACGCAGATACAACTAGGTGCCTTGACTCCCTTGAATCATCCTCCTCTCTCCTGAGTGTCCTGAACATCAAATGCATCAGTAGTGGCCAATCCTCTCCGCCTTCTTCGATTGCTTCGTCAGTTTTTTCTCCAGTGGGCAATCGGTCGTCGTCGAGCCGCAGCCCAGAGTCTAGTCAGGATTTAACAGTCAGATCCCCATACCTTTCTCAGCGACAGCCTCGCATTCAAGTTTCCTCACTATTGTCGGACCCCTTTGTTAGGTGGGACAAGAACCATCAAACTCTTTTGCGAACTGACAGTAGCGCTTGGCATCACAAAGAACATACCACCTTGATATTATCCAGCATCCCCTCAAGACGGCCGAATTTGGACGTAACAGTCTATCGCGACTTCCCTTAACACCACCAATCATTGCGCGCCTCACTGTTCGCGATTCAACCGGGAACTCTGTTGTACCGTGCGTTAATTTACTTATGTCGCTGAGCGCCAATCTCAATGATGACCCTTCACAGTGAAGCAGAACTTCCATTTCTTATAGCACATCTGTCATTATTCAGTGGTGATGGGTCAACAAGTTTAGATATGGGGTCATCTCTGAACAATGAACCACCACTATTGTATGGTAATCTGGTGTCTTCAATCGATCAACTGGAGGACCTGCAAGGTAACATGGGCTTGTTTTTTATTTTCCCTGACGCCAGTATCCGCTGGAGAGGCCGTTTCCAACTACGTGTTACTGTGATGAAAATCTGCAAGTGAGGAACTTAGTCACAAACTCGCCAGTGCAACCTTCATCGTCTACTCCATAGGACCGATTCCTTTGGTGGAATGGGTGTTTCTGATTCTGGCGTCATCCTGGCAGAGGCCCGTACACGACCATTCGATGTTCTTCCATACTCTCAATACGCAGCTGCCCGTAAGCCATCGCACTTTTCTCTTTCGCCATATCTGATTCTTTTTGAAAAGCGCGTACACGGCTGACGACTTCGTTTATTCGGCAAGGGGCGAGAATGTTTACCTTCTTGTCTTGAGAACCTGTTTTCGAATTTTAAATTTTCGTTCGTTCAAATATTACCCTTTGCATAGATACATCGTTGATACTTACCATTTATTTACGCACGCCATCCAAATTGCTTACATTGCCGCTGTCAACCGAATTCGATGAGCGCCCCAGCGTGTGGCGTCAATTTCGAAAAACTCACAATATTTTATGATACTGACCGTATGACACTGCTTAAACTGACGACGTCTACGATTTTATTTAAATCAATGGCTAAAGAGCCTCAACCGAGCATGATTATTGCCTCATGGAAGGAGCGTGGGATACTATTACCTACATTTGGGGAGTATGGAGATCAATGTCTTGAATTTGAAAGATAAACGCGCGCAAATAACTGCTTTCTTTCCCCTCCTTTCACTAAACTCATGAGTGCTAACGACTACTACGGCAACAAGCAAAATTACGGTCCACCACAAGGCCCTCCTGGTCAAGGCTACTACCCGCCACAGGGTGAGCTTGACTTTCCATCTGCCTGACCGGCTGCGGAGAAAGGAGAAACGAGAAACGAGGCTGTGAACTCGTTCCATGACTATCAAACTCCTTGCTGTTCTTGGAGCCCATTTCTGTTCTTCCTGACCTCTTAATAAATAATTTCTTTCGTGAGTTCTAATTTTCTACTTGTAGGCCCTCCTCCTGGACAAGGTGGTTATTACCCTCAAGTCCGTGCTGCATCCTAACAAATAGTTATTATTTGTCTGATCTCTTCCTTTTTCAGCAACCCCCAGCTTCGTATCAACAAGGATACCCTCAGCAGGGTTACCCTCAACAGGGGTATCAGCCTCAACCACAACCACAAACTGTTTATGTGTGCGTGTTATTCAGTCGGCTCGTGTAACGCTTTTATCTAATTCATTTACAGTCAACAGGCACCTAACAAAGGCGGTGGAGATTCAGGTTGTATGGCTTGCTTGGCTGGCATGTGTCTATGCTGCTGTGCAGAGGGTTAGTTATTTTAATAACAATACTATGATTTTGGTTACTAACTTGGAACGATTATAGAACTTTGCGAATGCCTGTTCTAAACTATGAAAGGAGATGCATGACATTTGATATGTTTTTAACCACTTATAACGGCCAATTATTCGTTTAGCAAAGACAGTATTTTGAGTAAATACCTGTTTCCTTATGACGCCTGTAACATGAACATTTTCGTGGATAATGTCAATGAAGTGTGATCAATCAGAGATCCCTGTGTTCTGATTGGCTATTTGAAGCATTCTCCGGTTCACCCCGTTGCAGCCGTCACAGCGTGACCTTCACGAAATTGTTTCTTCCTCCCAAAAAACCTTGAACCAAAAATGCTGTCGAGGCTGTCTGCGGGAGCCTTGAAGAAGGCGGCTTACACTGGAGCTTCACGCTCACCGACGGTCTTCTCAGCGGCGCGTTCTGCACCTGTTCGTTTTATTTTTTTTTTCTTTTAAAACTCGGATCGTTTTCATGGTCGCTCCTAGGTCCGCTTTGCTTCGACAAGTTCTACGTCCTCTGCCGGATTTGAGGTTCGTCTTGCTCATTCTGTTTCTCGATCTTGTTGTGGAATCTCTACTCGCAGGCCCTTCTCAACTCTCGTGCCACTCTCGCATCTGTTGGCTTGTTCACTGCAGGCACAATAGCGTGGTACACCCATCTTTACGGTTCTCTTCCCTTTATTGGCGAAGTACATGCTGGACATCTCAGTGATGAAGGCCTTCATCCTGCTGTTTATCCGTGGTCCCACAAGGGCCCTCTCGACACCTTCGACCATGCGAGGTTTGTTTACTTCCGTATGGTTCTGGGATACAACTGAACATCCAAAAGTATCCGTCGTGGATACCAGGTATATCGTGAAGTCTGTGCTGCTTGCCATTCCCTGAACCGCATCGCGTGGCGCAATTTGGTTGGCGTCTCTCATACTGTCGACGAAACGAAGGCCATGGCTGAGGAGGTCGAGTACACTGATGGTCCCAACGGCGAAGGGGAAATGTTCCAACGTCCCGGTAAACTTGCCGACTACATGCCTGCCCCTTACCCCAACGATGAGGCTGCCCGCGCTGGAAATGCTGGTGCACTTCCCCCCGATTTGAGTTTGATTGTCAAGGCTCGCCATGGTGGTGCCGTGAGTTGTCTTTCTCTCTTTTTTTTTCGGAGAATGTTAGCTAAACTCTGTTCAAGGACTATATTTTCTCTCTTTTGACCGGCTATATCGATCCTCCCGCTGGTGTCGAAATTCGCGAGGGGATGAACTACAATCCCTACTTCCCTGGCGGCGCAATTTCCATGGCACGCGTTCTCTTCGACGGCCTTGTCGAATACGAAGATGGTATGATTTTGAGACACCTCAATATTTCCTTCTGTTAATGTCTGAAAACCAGGTACCCCTGCTACCACGTCGCAAATGGCAAAGGACGTTGTTACTTTCCTCAGCTGGGCTGCCGAGCCGGAGCACGATGAGAGGAAGAAATATGGTATCAAGGCCGTCATCATTCTCTCTGCCCTCACACTTGTGAGTCTCTACGTGAAACGCTTCAAATGGACCGTCATCAAGAATAGGAAGATCCGTAAGTATTTTACCAGTTCTTCCTTCTGCCCTAACTGACTCCCTTCAAGAATACAATCCTCCTGTAGATAAGACTCACTAGAAGTTGATAATTTTTTCGTATATAGAATCTTTGGATTCTGCTGGACATTGTGAGAAAAATACATGATGACGAGCACAATAACCTATCGCCCGCCGTCTTGTTGTGTTGATATACGAAATACTGGTACCCTAGAGTTGAGAAGTGGATGCCTGTTCTATTTGATATTTTATTTTTTGCCCAAATAAGATATTTGGCCATGCTTGGACAATCACACCTGCCTTGTCCAGGTCCTCTTCCACTTACCTCAACGAAAAAGAATAGTCTCTCTATCTTCGTTACTTACATACCCTCATTTCTGCCCCTGCTTGCTATACCAGTAACTCACTGCTATGTCCGCCGACTCGTGGCCACCGAAATTGAAGTCAGCTTATTCTTATTTATTTTCACATCAGGTGGCTGACTGTTTTCAGGGATTGGGTTGCAAAATGCCTCGGCCAGATGACTGACAGCAATAGGACAGAGGCTCAAGCAGAACTTAGACAGGTAATTGCCGAGGCTTTCTCTTCTTCCACCCTCTGGACCACCGATTGGGATGGAGTGCAACTCAAGAGGTCAGCATCTCCAATCTTCCAATTCTTTGCCTCTGTTTCTCACCTCTATCTTAGCTTGATGCCTAAGCCGCCTCCAGTATTTAACAACCATCTCAAGCGGAAGACGTGGGTGCCTTTAACTTGAGTGTTTGGTGATTTCCATGAACTACGTCTCCTCAGAAACGAGTCGCCGGTTTCAAATAAGAAGGCGAAAAAGAATACGAAACATGTCAACTCATCTTCCACGTATGACTCCAATGACCAGGCTGCCCTCAATCTTCGAGCACAGCGGTTCCACCGGGAGCATGAGTTGGAGCGGACGAAGCATCTACGACCCAATGTCCAAACCTCTCTAAAGGTCAATCACAACACATCACATCTTTTCAGGAATATGTCACTGTCACGTAGCGGATCACCTTCTGTGGGTGGCATTGATGAGCCAGAGGCTGATCCAGTGTGTTTTCTTCCCCACTGAATATTTGAGCATTTCTTCTTCTTATCTTTCTTAGAATGTGATTGACTGGGATCATTTTACAATCGTCGGGACATCACAAGAGGTCTTCAAAGATTATCTGCGTTTGACTTCTGTTAGTCGTGGCTCGTCTTCTTGAACCGACTTTTGACAGTGGCTGTTCACATATAGGAACCCAAACCGGAGCAAATCCGCCCGTACCCTGTACTGCAAAAAACTCTGATGGAGCTCAAGAAACGGTGGCGGGAAAAGTGCAGCTATCCCTGGATATGCAGCCAGTTCAAAAGCCTGCGGCAAGACCTCACAGTGCGTCCTATCCAGTCTTCGTCAGTACATGACTTCATCGCAGATTTGGCTGCTAGGTACAGCGCATTAAGAACGATTTCACTGTGCAGGTTTACGAGATCCACGCCCGTATGGCCCTTGAGAGTGTGCGTTACCTGTTTTCTTTGGGCTTAGTATTTATGTAAACCACCTATATTTCAGACTGATATGGTTGAATACAATCAATGTCAGGCAACGCTCAAGACGCTGTACGAACTTGGTATACCAGGCAAGGTTGAAGAGTTCACGGCTTACCGTATCTTGATGCTTCTACACGGCCGGAATCGGAGTGGTTTGTCTTTGGCTGTGTTGTTTAAACTACTCGCTGAATTATCATTGGCAGAAATGAATCTCTTTGTAGGTCAGCTGACATCTAGACAGAAAGCGGATCCAGCAGTACGACATGCTCTTGCGGTGCAGAGAGCACAGGCGATGGGAAATTATCATTCTTTGTTCGACTTGTATCTGACTGCCCCCAATATGGGAGCCTATATCATGGACCACTTCATAGGCCGGGAGCGAATACGGGCTTTGATGGTCATGGCCAAAGCGTGCGTATTGCTAGGCTTCTCCGTCTTTCTTTAACTCATCTGGGCCGCCAGTTATAAGACAGTATCCCTGCAGTTTATTCATGACGAACTGGCGTTCGACTCCCTCGACGATACGCGTCAGTTTTTGGTTGATCACTCGGCGGCTTACTTCACCCATCCCCTGGAACCTGATAGCAAGAAGATGCTTGATTGCAAGCCGGCATTTCCACAGCTTGCCCGAGAATTCGAGGACAAATATCGCAAGGTTATCATCAAAGGGGCAATATAGATGCTCCTTCTCCCTATCTTCCTCATCTCTTCGCCTCTTCCTTCTCAATCTGGAACGTCGGGTTTTTCGAGCATCAAATCTCACAAGCTCCTCATTCTACACCGATTTTAAGACAAACTAATACCGCACCAGGATATCCACAACCCATCTTTATTCCATTTCAAGCACAATCTTTCTTGTTTCAGGCAAGCTTTTGTGGTTTATCATTTTCGAGGGGCGGGGTAACCAGTGACAAAGTGTTAAAGTGCAGTTCATATGTACTTGTAAGGATGTTTTAGCACAATATAAATTGCACATGCTTTCGATCCATGGTAGCAAGCGTTAATCTGCATCGTATTTACTAGAGAGATACGTCCCAACTCAATTCAAAATTCACTTCCAGCGAGATTTTCAGTCGCGCATTCGAGCAGGGATAAACCTTCTTAGGGTCACTTCTCTTACGGAATAATGTTCTAAACATGCTGGAGAATCCAGGATATCGAGGGGTAGCCGCGAGCGTGCTGGAATGGTCACGTAAACCAAGATGAGAGTCTAGAATTGGCGATGTTATTGAAAAATTCGTTGACACAACGATGCAAGACTACCTTTTGTACTTGTGAATTGACACGATTTATTGTGCTAAGCCACGACCATGCAAAGGGAGTCGAGTTGTGTAGCTCAAGCGAGGAAGCCTGTTGGTCCTCGGAGTCTTCATAAACAGGGCAGACGACCATCGCAAATCTACAAAACGTTATCAATGGCGTGAGTTAGTAGACAACAGACACATACTCTGCATGAGTGAAAACAGGACCGCGTTTGTATAACAGATAATCAACACAAAATTTGATGCCTCCCTTTACGACCCAACCAAGAGAGCGGTAGTGGTGATAAACGACATAATTTATGAGGAAAGGGTTATCAAATTGTAGTGGCGGCTTGAGATCTGACGACAAGGATGGCGTGGGGAAGTGAACATGTTGGAACGCACGCCATATTTGCAAGAGGGACATGGGTTCTGCCTTAAATTCCAAAGCTGAGCAGCAGAACTGTTAAAGTCTTTGCAAAACGCACTGTATGTGGATCTAGCACAGTCAGACAGTCGAGAGCCCAAGACAAAAAAAAGGCTTCCTGCAAAGTGAGCTGAAGATGTTCCACATCGACAAGAGGTTCTAGTTCGATAGGTTCTTCATCTTCTCCAGGCGACGGAGTGTCGTCCCGTATCTCTACAGTTGAAGGAGATGGTCGCCACGTCGCGGCAGAGGGGATGTTTGGACCAGAAAGTGCTGGTTTGATAACACGTCCTTCCGCTTCAAAAATTGCCTCTGCTTCCGCTGCTACAGCCGCTATGGCCGCTGCACGATCCAGTTTGAACTGCTGACGTTCAGCTCGTCGTTTTGCAGTGATTTCCTCCGAAGTCAATTCTGTGTAGCATTTTTAACAAGGAAAATCTCCGCTGAAGGATACCACAAACGTTTTCCTCCCGATTTTCTGATATTGATTTGTCGGGCTAGCCAGCTTGGCTCACTCCTGGACAGATCGCCTTTCCCAAAGAATCCTCTCTGCCAGAGTACCATTGTATCCCGTGCATTTGTCACCCAAACGGAGCGTGTCCATGGATCAAAAATTCCCTCGCAACGGGGATTGACGACTTCGGTAAAAGAGAGACCCAGGACGCCCAGAACCGACCGAAATCGGCTTGGTGGAGGTTCCAGAAATAATAAGGGCAAAGGATTGGCGTATATTCGAAGAGTTTCGTTCTTCCTAGCACCACCTTTCACAGAACTTTTTCCTCGGGCAGACGGAGTGATCATAGACATTTTAAAAAGCCTGGCGAAATTAGACTTCAGTTCTGCAAACTGCGACTTCCAAAAAAAAAAGGTAATAAGACACGTGACATTTGTCGCGCTCAGTGATCGTGACGTGAACGCTGCACTTCGCCGCTTCAAATCGCGTCCTCATCGTCACTCAACATGTCGGACAAACGAAGAGCAGAGATAGAAGCTAAAAGGCAAAAACTCGCAGAACTCCGCAAGGCTCGTGCCGACAGATTGAAAGCCGAAACGGACCGACGAGCAACAGAGGCATGAGTTCTGAACAACATTCAGATTTATTTGACTCATAGGTAGGCATAACTAGGTTGCTGGACCGACCCCTGTGCGCAAAGACCTCGATGAACTTGTAAACTCATTGGTGGGTACCCCATCGAGGGGTTCTCGTGAGAGTACTGGCGAGCGTTCGCCTTCAATACCTGGAACACCATCTTTGGGGAATACGATTGGACTTCCAGGTCCATCTATACTCTCTATCTCAGGATCCGGACGTGCTAGTCGACAGAGCGACTTTTCAGCCAGTGTTGGTCCTCAGCAAGCGCAACCAAGTAGTTCAACCGATCATGTTATTGAGCGGTGAGTGCCGCCTAGATTTCAACTGACAAAGCTAATCAAAAAGCAGCGTATTGACACCCCGAATATACGGCGACTTGATAGACGTGGAACAAGAGTTATTTGATCTGCCGCGAAAGGTACAATTCTTCATGCTCAAGCTTCACACAACTCATAGATTTCTTTAAGGAGCGCGTCAGTTACAATAAAGAAGTACAAACCACAGCGATTGAAACGGAGGATCGTCCAGACAACTATGAAGATGAACTCCGGCAGCGCATTTTGAGAGAACACGACGTCGAAAAGGAACGTCTTGCACATGAGAAGGAGCTTGAAGAAGAAAGTGTAAAATTGGACCTCGAGATCGAACAAGAAATCCGAGGCAAGCTGTCCTTTTACTGCATTTATGTGATGAGAAATATTTTTTTGCAGAACTCACGGAAGAGGAACGTGCTGGGATCCTGGCTGCTCCTGAATTCCTTGATTTTGTCGAAAAGTCGTCAAAAATAGTACAACGCGCTCTAAATGATGGCTATGACTACATAAGAGATTACACTATAGGAGCGGAATCTGGAGGGTATGATCCGCGTTGTCTTGTACGCAACCCTGTAACATCCTCATCCTAGAGACGACTCTGAAGGACGTGTCAAACGTGTCTGCGAGTTCTATGACGAGCGTTACGGCAAAAATCGATCAATAACGGATGTCGATTGGTCGCCCAAGGTAAGGATTCCTGGCATCAAGCCATCTCCACCTCATCTGGTCTCCTCTTTTTATCCTATAGTACCCCGAGTTGAGCGTGGCGTCATACAATAAGAATCCAGCAGCTTTAAATGAACCGGACGGTATTGTTGCTGTCTGGAATCTTCATCTGCTTGAACGTCCAGAGTTCATATTTCATTCACAAGTTCGTGCACTTAAATTCTGTCTCTGGCTTGTTGAAGCATCGAATTGACCCGTATCACACAGTCTGATGTCCTCTCCGTCACATTTTCGCCGTTTCATTCGAATTTAATCTTCGGAGGAACATATTCCGGTCAAATTTTACTTTGGGACACCCGCTCCAAACATCTGCCGGTCTTGAAAACACCTCTATCTGCTGCTGGGCATACTCATCCTGTATATGCGATGCAAATGGTTGGAACGCAAAATGCCCACAACTTGATCACAAGTAGCACCGATGGCACCGTTTGTAGTTGGCTAGTAGACATGCTTGCGCAGCCTCAAGTACGTACACTTATAGTTTTCTTGACGGCCTTCTGAGCCCTGTTTCTCAGGAAACTTTGGAGCTTGTCCACGCAGGTCATAACAAGACAGGCGAAGTTGCAATCACGACTTTGGATTTTCCAGACAACGAAACAACTACATTCTGGGTTGGAACAGAGGAAGGGACCGTGTATCAGGCTAACCGCTACGACCGTGCTGGTGCTAAAGCTGGCCTTAACCAGTATGATGTGTACAAAGGGCATGCAGGTCCTGTTATGAACCTTCACTTCCATCCACTTGTCGGCCCAGTGGATTTCTCAGACCTTTTCCTTACGAGTTCAGTTGACTGGACAGTTAAACTTTGGCGGGCGACATCGCTCCAAAAACCTTCTACGACACCTCAAGTGATCTCCCCGCTCTATTCGTTTGACGAGGCAGATGATCATGTGTACGATGTCAAATGGCATCCTGCCCATCCTGCAGTGTTTGGTACGGTTGATGGATCTGGACATTTCGATCTTTGGAACTTGAATACCGACACCGAGGTAAGTTGGAAGTTCAAAGGTGGTTGACAACATCTTACCTTAATCCACCAGGTGCCAGTGGTCTCGACGACTGTGGGTTCGGGGCGCGCCATTAATAAACTTGAATGGGATCGAAAAGATGGTCGAAGAGCTGCACTTGGAGGCAGCGATGGTCGTTTATATATCTATGATATCGGTGACATGGCGCTTCCTAGGGAATCAGAATGGACGGACATGCAGAAGAATATCTCTGGGATCGTAGGAGGTGGCCAGGCTGTTAACGGAGCAGTGGAATCTTCTCAAAATCGATGAACGTATACCAGCAACACTGTATGGATGATCGTGATTGATTATGTACATACGCTGTTCATATTTGAGGACCTTTCCGGTCACGATCATCAAATCAAAAAAACTCTTGATCAACGTCAAAATGAACAATTTTTTTCGTTCAAACTTACTTACGTCTGTCATACACCATCATTCTCTTCCATGCAGCAGGCTCTGTTAATAGATGAAATAATCCGACACATTTTCCATTTCTCGGCGGAGGATGGACTTGCGACCCTTAATTCCATTGCTAGATCTTGCAAAGCATGGGAATGCCCTGCCTTGGATCGCATATGGGCTCGTCTTTCCTCTATCGCACCCTTATTGCAGGTCATACCAGGTGTCGAGTCGGTTGATGGGATGTTCGTAAGTTCCATGCCTCTTCACACTGAACTTGGACGAACTCCCAATTTTAACATGCAGGTCCTCAAAGGAACATGTCCTGACCCAGATTTAACCCGTTTTCGATTTTATGCAGCAAGAGTTAGGCATATCACTCATCAAGTTAAAGTTCAAGTCCATCCATCAATCCTTTCCATTGTTCTTGCCGAAACCTCTTCCACTGCACTACCCTATCTTCGTTCTGCGAAATTATCCACGGCCAATTGTGACGAAGCTCAGACAAGCCTCAGCCTGTCGGGCACGCTCAACAAACTAGATCTTGACGTAGGCTTCAAGCGCAAAGCCTCTAACGAGCACCTTGTACAGTATTTCCAGGATGCTGTCAAAGCTGCACCAGGTCTTCAGCATCTAAGTATTCGTGGAACTCTCGCAAAGCCTTTCATCAGCCTTGTGGCGTCGATGAATGGCCTTCATACCCTTTCCCTTCGCTCGGGTACCTCTATATCTGTTGACGCCCTACTTGCCGTTTCACGTTTCCCAAACCTTTCCGATCTCGAAATACACTTGGGGCATATCGATCCCGACATCCTGTCCACTGCTCTCACTGAAAACAATACCACATTATTCCCATCATTATTACAGCTCCGTATGCGCGCCCTCACACCAGTCCTTGCGCTTATTCTAGCCACTATACCCCTGGACATTATGCACACACTCTACATCGAAGCAGACGAGGCAGCCGATGTGCCCGCTGCATGGAACTCGGTCTTCGCAAACATCAGAGCGAAGAATTCGAACAGTCTTCGCAACCTTACTATAGAGCATCATATCGAGGTCGACGATATGGAACTAGAGAGTGCCTCTGGCACTGATACCACTGGTCCTTCACCAGGACCTCCGCCTAGAAATACCCCAATAGCCTTTTCTGACTTGAAAGTTCTTGGCTCTTTACACCAGCTTTCAAAGTTCGTTCTTGATACCACACTTCCCCCAGCCATAAACGACGAGGGACTAGCCGATTTAGTCAGCGGATGGCCACAACTGAGGCATCTGGATTTGGGCTTAGCCCACACGCCTTCAAGCGAGACGTTGACGTTTCGATCGTTACCTACACTGGCCTTGAAGACACCTTACCTGAAGTCTCTTGTTATTGGCACCGTATTGGACGGCTGTGATCTTGCCGCCATCCCTGTTGACACACCCAGACAATGTAGTCTGACTCGCCTCACATTCTCATGCATTCCAACCCCATTAGATCTTCCTCGACTAACCCCATTCCTCCGTCGTTTGTTCCCCGCGTTACTCGAGGTGGATGGATTCGCTGAGCATGACGATGGCTGGTGCGAGCTCCGTCATGCGCTGCAATGAAACTGTAGCATTCTTGGGGCACGCTTGCGCATCTTCCGGATTTTTATTCTTGATTTTCTTAGACGAAACTTAGACTAGATGTGGTTTTCATAATTTATTCAGATAGAGTACATGTAAACGAGACTCGGAGGATTTAGCTTATTGCGACTTAATGGATTTTGTAAGGCCCAACGTTCGAAAGTTTTTCACTGACTCGATGATATTGCGAACACGCATGATGAGGACACGATGAACTTTTTTATTAAAGAAGAATACAAGGCGCCGAGGTAGCTACTGCACATTCACTAGTCAAACTTAAACAGCGGGGGGCTTGGTGCCTGGCTGGAAGGTGTAGGTGAGACCGCACTTGCCACAGTATTGACGGTCCTTGTGGAAGGCCATCTAAAAGCATAGATGAGAAATCATAACGGCTAACATATAAAAAAAGACTTACGAAGACACCAGCGCCGCACTCGGCAGTGGGGCACTCACGACGGAGACGCTTGATCTTACCGTCGGAGTCGACCTTGTAGTACTTCAAGATCGACATCTTGACCTTCTTGCGCTTGTGCTTGATCTTCTTGGGGGTCTGTGGATTGTTTGTGTGTCAAATGAAATTTTCTCGAACTAACGAGAGGAAAGACGAACGGTGTAGGTCTTCTTCTTGCGTTTCTTGGCACCACCACGAAGACGAAGGACCAAATGGAGGGTGGACTCCTTTTGGATGTTGTAGTCGCTGAGGGTGCGTCCATCCTCAAGCTGCTTTCCGGCGAAGATCAGGCGCTGCTGGTCGGGAGGGATACTAAGAGCTATGTCAAAATTATTGAATATGTACAGGTACGAGTTAACGCACCCTTCCTTGTCCTGGATCTTGGCCTTGACGTTGTCGATGGTGTCCGAGGACTCCACCTCAAGGGTGATGGTTTTGCCCGTAAGGCTGATAGAAAATGGCGATGAGCAACCTCTAGAAGAAAACGAGAGATAGAGAATACACACGTCTTGACGAAAATCTGCATCGCGGACGCTTCTTCTGTCCAACGAAATCAACGGTGGAGTCTTTGAAAAAGCAAGAGCCGATGGATCAGTCAGCAGCAGTTTTCTGTTGATATGGGAAAAAAAATTAAGGTTTGAGATCACGTGTATTTAAGACAAATATGTACAAATCGAAACCATCACGTCGCGTGTGCCAAACGAGTCGACGCGTCTCTATACACTCATTACACTATGGACAGCGACGATGACAGTCAAATGGCGGATGTTCAGCCCTTATCGAGCATTGCTAAAGGGAAAGGAAAGGCCGTAGAGCGCAAAGAAGTATATGACAATGATAACTTACCATGGTACGATTGGAATTCGAGTCCTTGATTGCGTCTTACCATGGCATAGGGTAGAGAAATACAGACCGGTATCTCTCGATGACGTCGTCTCCCACAAAGATATCACGACTACTAGTGAGCTTGGTCGCCACTTTATTGACGTAGTTCTTTGACTTACGACACCAGTTGAAAGATTCATAGAGAAGAACAGGTTACCTCACCTTCTCTTCTATGGACCTCCTGGCACAGGGAAAACGTCGACAATATTGGCAGTCGCGCGGCGGATATATGGGCCAGACTACAAAAAACAAATACTTGAGGTACTCATAAGTTTCCTTTCCCCAGTCTCTTGACTCATGCTCGATAAAGCTTAATGCCTCCGACGATCGTGGAATCGATGTTGTACGAGAACAGATCAAGCAATTTGCGGAGACCCGGACTCTCTTCTCAAAGGGCTACAAGCTAATAATTCTCGACGAGGCAGACATGATGACGCAGGCTGCACAGGCTGCTTTGCGTCGTGTCATAGAACAGTATACTAAGAATGTTCGTTTTTGCATCATATGCAACTACGTCAACAAAATTGCTCCAGCGATCCAAAGTCGGTGCACACGATTCAGATTCTCCCCTCTTCCCATCGCCGAAGTTGAGAAGCGACTGAACACCATAATCGAAGCGGAAAGGTGACCTCCTCTGCTACATGCATTTGCTTTGGCTAATATTCCATTCTTGTATAGAGTTGTCTTGACAGATGACGGAAAGAAGGCGCTTTTAAAGCTCTCCAGGGGTGATATGCGTCGTGCACTCAATGTTCTACAAGCCTGTCATGCAGCGTACGACATAACCGGAGAAACTGAGATTTATAATTGTACCGGAAATCCTCATCCATCTGACATTGAAACAATTGTCAACTCGATGCTCTCCGATGAGTTTACAACCTCTTATCAAAGTGTGTCTTTCTCCAATACGTTGCACATATAACTAATCTGTTGCCAAGTGATTACGACTATGAAAACCGAAAGAGGTTTGGCTTTGCAAGATCTTCTCACTGGCGCGTTTGATTATGTAGAGACGATCGAGTTGAAACCTCATGCACGAGTGTATCTTCTGGATCACTTGGCTACAACGGAGTAAGCATCGTTCGATTCTTCGCATTCCAAATCCACACGTTTGATCTCATTGTACTAGGCATCGTTTGTCCACTGGCGCGAGTGAGAAGCTCCAATTGACGGCATTATTGGCCGCATTTAAAAACACCGTTGAGCTGTCTGCTAAAGGCGCTTGATGCCTTACCCATACCCATGATTGTATCCGGATCGAATGCATTATAAAGTGCAAATGATCATGATGATATTCTACTGAAACGAGGCTGTAATCTCAGACCCCCTATTTCTCCATCTGCGCATTGAAACTGTTCATATCCTTGTGAAGTTCTGTTTCCGCCTGCATGACCACTGCACTCTTACCCAGATCATCCCCTCCATAGAAATTTAGAGTGGAAAGATCTGCTTCATGAAGACTGTCTTCGAGAGAATGTAAGTTGATTTTGTCGTTTAATCTTTGTATTGAGTCAATCATTTCAGCGCCTAACTGTAGAATTGATCAGTCTTTAAATTACAGTTACATGTTCAGACCACTGACAGCTTCAGCAAACACTTTTTTCCCTTTCTTGAGCATAGAAAGGTACATGTTTGTGGACGACATTTGTTCTGTGATGTTACGGGCTTGGTGTTTCAAAACGTTCACGACAAGCCGTGTCACTTGGGTTTCATGGATGCCTTCAATGAGGTCCTGCTTCCTAAAGGCTGGGGTGAGTATTCTGGTCGACCCTCAATTAGACGCTTACTGTTGCCCTCCAGCAAATAGCTCGATGAGCGGTGTAGCTGCGACAAGAACGACACCAAACCAGGACAGCCATTTGCCAATTTTTCCCAAGAATTTGAAAATGCGAGAGACGGGGCTCTCAGCTTCACCGCAGGACCAATGCTCAATTTTTTCATAATCAGACAGGAAAAGCTATCTGCTCACCATTGGCCAACCCAGTGACCCTTTTTGCTCCTGCTTGTAGGTCAGTACTTTCCACTGCAGATTGTATGGACTACCAACCCTCTGCCAAGTCACGGGCCTTCGAGGCCGCCTGTGCGAGAGCTGCGACGATTATCGGTAAACGGTGCGTTATAGCTCGTACGGTAGAATTTTACCTCTTCCAGCAGAAGCGCCGCCTTTGATTATATTGCTGACGGTATCGACGAAGGCGGCTACGGCGACGCGGACAGCCTGTATTTCTGCTACTCCCCGAACAATGGACATGATGACTTTACCTGTAAGACGCTCTAATAAGGTATTCTCCATTTCAATCAATCTAGTACTCGTACGCACCGCTGAGTTCCAGCAACTTGTTGCCACCAAACAATAAGCCAGCCCACAGCATCGTCTCTGTCACTTGCGCCACAGTCTTGGTCGCACTGATGAGCTGACCATACTTCATAAGTCGCATGTTGACGTGAACTGAAACAATAGTCGTACCTGGTTAAATTCTTCCTTTTCGTCTTCTGTGAGCTTGCTGAAGGCCTTCTCTTTCAATTCCTGTAGGGATTCAATCTGTCCGGCCTTGAGAAGTTCGTCCAATTTCTCCTGGCATTCCGCGTCCAGCTGATTCATTCGTTTTTGCTCATTAGCGATATCGGTTTGTATAACACCTATGTTGTTGATCAACTGTTGTAGTCTGTCAGCACGAGCATGATTGTCTGCAAGAAATATGAGCAGCTGCAAATTGTTGGCTTTGCATCATGGTCAGCTACGCACCAGAGTAAAAGATTGTCATGACCGACACGTTTAGATTAGAGGGTGTCAAGAACTGGGAGAAGTTGACGATTTGCTACGCCTTTTATACCCGACCTCAGCATGGCACTATCCTGATGTTCTGTTCCATGCTACTAGTCATTTCACGAGTCCACTAGTTATGATACTTTCGTCTTTCAGCTGTCAAGTCTCAAAATTTCCAAAATTCCTCCTGGACATCATAATTGATTGCAATGGCAGAACAAAAACTTCGAAACGTAGATTTAGGACATGGATTGCACACTCACTGTCCTGTCATGGCCTGTTACCAAGTATACCTTCGGAGAAAGACCCAAGGGTCTATATCAAGGGTGCCAGAGGGCAGCTACGAAGTTCAAAGCATTAATTATTGTGCGACACGGTAGGGACTTGATTTCATACGGATCTGTAACTACCTCCTGGTGCTAAGTAGTATAATACGTATGGTGGAAAAAAGAGCCAAAAATACATACAGTAAAGCAACCTATGCATAGCGTAAGGCTAGTACGTCTCCAACAGTATCCAACTCGCCAGTGGCACGAAGGTACATCTGAGAACCGTAAACTTTCAAGCGGACATCAAGAAAAGAATTACTAGGGTCTAAGTATGCGTGAGATAGAAACTGCTGGGCATAAGCGACGTTTGCAAATGAGATCACCCAAAAACTGAACATGTTTGGTATCATCGAGATGCGATTAGGGTCTGTGCCCAGGATCTGACCACCCGTAGTTCTAAAGGTAAAGGATATGGTTTATTAGTGAAGCCTGAGCGTGGATTCGAAGTTGTAAAGAGCGCCTAACCTCAGATATACGGTGGCAGCGTCTTCACTGATAAATTCCTTGAGGGTAACGATAATGGGCTCCTGAAGAAACGTCGGAAGCGGGTCATCGTTGGCGGACCTGAACATGACAGTGACGCAAACAATATCGTCCTCGCATAGCCCTCAGCCCGCAGTCCACCCAGTGAAAGGTCGACACTCACTTGTGGTACCACATATTGCAGGCCCGTTGGGCCTATTTGAAGGAGGCGCGGTCCGGCCAACGTAGTATACGCAGGGGTTTCAGTCTCAATCTGTCTAGTACAAACTAGCGTTGAGAAAGCATCGTCTGACCTTTTCTGTCTGACTGTTTCTGCTATGAAATCAGTACAATAGGACACTCAGAATAACACCTGAAATCATTTACCTTTCACCCAACCATCAGTATGCCTCTTTGTTTCAAGTTCCTCATCCAATGCCTGTGCGTATTCCTCCAGATCTGGGTCTTCATCCCTCCAAGACCCACCAACCCGCGTTTCATCTGCCTCCAATAACTCGCGCGCGACTCGCAAGTGCGTTACTTTCTGAACCTCGCTCTGGAGAAATTCTAGAGTTCCAAGATTTCGAATTTCCTCGACGATCTTGTCCTTATTATATCCCGCATTCTCAAAAATGGCGTAAATCTTCCGAATGCCTCCAATATCGTGGTGAAGATGACTGATTTGCTCTGCGAGGTATTTGATCTGAATGCGGAGCTTAAAGAGCTGTGTTCATAATTGAATATGTGCATGCAATTCCAGGGACAGCCACAAACAGAATCAATAGCATCTCTCAATTGAGAACGCTGAATTGCACCAGTGACTGCGTCGAAGACCAATCCGATAACCGCCAAGAGCGAGATAATTGAACTGGTGACAGCCACGCCTATCGCAACTCTAAACATGAACGCCATATAGCCAAAATCGACTCACCAGCGAAGAAGCCAAAACCACCAGCTAGTGCTCCTATCGCACTGATAGCTATGCCAGAAATCGCAACCACTGCCATGGCGGTCGTAAAAACATCACTGGCACTAATGACAAGCGCATGAGAACGGATTAACTGTTGGGAAGGTAATGCTCACTCGGAAAGACCGTCGACGGAAGCCTTGATTCTTTGCCACTGAACTAGTCCTTCTGAGGTGGCAGTACTTTTGACGAGGTTGTCAAGATCGACCATGGTTTTACAACCAAATGTACCAAGTACATGATCCATTTTGTCCTTGTAAGGACCGAGTTCATCTTCGATTTCCTTCTTGAGGGCACAGTATTCCAACTGAAAGGCTTGGCAATCATCTGCCAGCTGCTGAGCGCGCAGGCGACGGTTAGGATTGTCGGGATAAAAAAGAGACTGTGCACCACCCATGGCTGTGAGGTTGACTAAAAGTTTAGAGGACGTTTAGAATGAATGTGGAACGCAAGAGTTATAGCACTATCAGAGGTAACAGACGGAAAGACGTTTGGATTTAAAATCCGATGGGCTGACTAGGATGCCTGATGCGACATTTGCAATGCAAATATCGTGGAGTTGTTCGTCTCGCACACTGGCAGTTGCGCGCCTTTCAAGATCAATAGACGATTTTCCTGTCAAGAGAAGGTCTTTTTTTTTGCATTTTGCATAGCGGAAGACATGGCGTTCTACCTGCCAAACTGCTAAAAGCGCTCAAAATTTCAAGATGCCAGACAAGAATAAAATTTGACATGTCGAAAAAAAAACTCTACACGCACTATAATAGACACGAGAAGATCTATCAACCCATCAGACAGGTGTCCTGCGCTTTTTGAGTTCATTGACAGCACACCCAAACTCGTCTTGTGAGGGGAGTCTGCATCCAATATTGCTGGGGGCTTCGTTGATCTGCGACGTGGTTTGACTATCGCGATGAATTTCGGGCGAAATCGTCACATGACTGATGCCATATGCAGAGAAGCAGTGTTGAAGGTCCTGCTCTGTCTTTCCCCACTCTTCCAGAGTGGTCTTCGGAGGTACACATACATGCAGAGAAGCCAGGATAACGCTGAAAAAAAAAACTGTCATTGATCTGCCATGCGGACGATACCAACTACTGTGTCCTCACGATTGAGAGAGATGCCATACGTGAAGGTCATGCACGGATAGCACATTCGGGACCAAAAGAAGGTCCTCTTTCACTTTCTCTAAGTTAAGGAATAGGGGCGTCGCCTCTAGAAGAATACGCCCTGACTTCATTGCTGCAGCGGATATCAGTCGGTACAGAACATCATTGAACGATTCGGCTCAACTCATTGGAATGGCACCTCCAAAGATAATCAAGCTGATAGCAAGAGATACCGCTGGGTCAGCATAAAACCGGTGCGGTGACTGAAGCTTCCAAATTAGAATGGCTGCAAATATTACAGCAACATCTGGATCGAAGGTGTAAGTATCTTCAGAGTGAGGGGAGAAAACGACTGGCTGACTGTTGATGGCGTCACCTAGCAAGTGGATGAGCACTCCCATAAGGTTAAGGTTATGTTGAGGTGCTGGCGCTGGTGGGTCTAAGGTATGGTTATGTTGAGCATGCTGAAGATACGTTTAATAATTAGGAAAACAGGGATGAAGAGAAATCGAACGCACAACGTTGGCAACATCTCGAAAATCAGAATTGTTATAGATAGCAAGGGCAATTGCATCATTGCCGTGACTATGACCACCATGGCCAGCGTGATCTACAGAGAAAAGGTCTTTTCGCGTCGTAAAGGATTCGTGTATGAACATACCATGCACAACAAGCGCGCTTATGATGTTCAAGGCAAGCCCAACGCACCCTACAGCGAGTATTTGGACGGGGGAATCGATGTATTCAATATTGACGAAGCGTTCAATGGATTGCAAAAATATTGAAAGGGCCAGCGCTAGTAGAAAGACTCCATTGAAGAATGCGCCTATGGTGTTCTTGTTCTGCGGAGAAGTAATGGACTTAGTCGGAATGGCGTACCGACCAATTCTGCTCGATGAAAAGCAAATGTGAAGTTGACATTCTAGGATAGGTCTCGCTTCAGTCGATTGTGAAACGAGGAACACTTACATGTTTCCCCTTGTCATGAAGCTATGATAGTTGAGAGATTTGAGAATCTAATGAACATTTGCCAGAGAAAGATGAGCACGTACATGTGCTGCAACAAATGCTATTGCACTAATTCTAGGCGTTAGACAGGAAAAGTTTGGAGGATTGCGGAGAAAAGCCTACTATGCAACTAGATCCTGTAGGTCGGAGTTGTAGCCTGGGGTACAACACTTGAAGTGGAATTGGCCACACTCACATTAAGGTAATGAAACTATTAGCAAGAACGATGAGCAACAAGCGAAACGGATGTCGCGAATACACGCACGGCATCCGCAATCAACGCGAGGCTTCTCGTACGAAACCCGACTAAAAACCTCCTCTGAGCGGCGTGGCTCTATGACGGACGCCAATGGATATGCACCTATGATCTCCGCAAGAAAGAAAGCAGAGCTAATGCAGAGGACCACTCCTATTCGAGTCGTGTTCTTCATGTTAATTTGAGGTGCTCCAGGATGGCTTGCAAAGAGGAGTTAATGGTGGTTGAAGAAAAAGCCTTGTACTAGGGGTCTTGTGGATCCGAAATTCAAATAAATACAGTAGCTTGGATTATGAAAGACAACGTAACCGGGAGCTCGGCGCACGTCGTGAAAAACCACGTTGGCAGTAGAGTAAGTAGCAGTAAGGCCTCCTCATTCGCAATCCTACCTAAGGATGTGTTTACTGGAAGAGGGAAGATTTGCAATTTACTGGGCTCTCAAATTCCCGCGATCAGTGGCCCTTGATCTTCTTTGATGCTTCCAGTCTAATAGACTCTCTACTGGTTGTGGTCTCGTAGAATGCCGCTACGTATATATGCGAGGCACTGACGACAAATAGCTATTAAAGACGCCCAACAAAGATTTCTCAAGACGATTTAGACAAAAAGAGGGGGTTATCCGATTTGTAGAAGACGTCACACAGCGTTGGGTGTGTAATTGAGAGGATTATGGTGTATTATCATTTGGCAATGACGAGTGGCGAGCTCGAAATTACAGCCGACAGACAAAGGTCTCTTTTGAAGGCTATTGTGTTCTGTTAGTCGACGGCTGAGAGAGGATATTGCGGCCACGGGTAACGAAGTTCGCAAAACCCAATCTTGAATCCATCTCATCAATTGTACTGTGTCGAGACTAGTGAGGCCAGATGTGGATCGAAAAGAACAATAGCGTACTGTTTCCGCATTTCACTGGCCCATGTAATCTCCTTCAGTTGAGGAGCTCTCAAAGATGCACCCAAGATGCCCAGCACCATTCCAGCGAGGGTTTCCAACACAATCTGTACACATTGGTAGGTTGACGTGTATAGTTATCTTCACAACCAAAGTACTCACACTTTGAGGAAGGAACCCTTCCGGTCGTCCAAGAGCTTTCAAATGAGAGAGGTCTAGAGATGCAAGTTGAGTCAGTGGTGCCCGGGATGACTTTCGTGGACGCTCACATTCATAAGATGAATATGCGGCTTTAATATTTAATATTTTGGTCAATCCATGAAGATTGCTAGTTATCTTGATGCTCACCATGAAAAATAAAAAGAACAGCGAGTAGAAGAACTAATTGGCCGAGCATGATGAACCAGAGAAACCAAACGCGTCGTCGTTCAAGAATTGGTGGGTGCACGTGCTGCTGCTGATGATGCTTGTCTTCTAATTTACGAGCTTGCTCGCCACCTCAATGGCGTTCCCTATACCTGACCATCTACCACGACGAGCCACTGCTCAGGATGTCTCTTCAAGGATACTCTCAAAAATTGATGCTGCCACCAACAAAACCTTGAATGCCGCACTTGCCACCTCATGGGTGACAGAGCTAGACGAAACTATCACCTCAACCAAGGTAGTAGACTAAGGACCGTATATTTACTTTGGACTTAAAAGCGGTACAGACACGCCTACATGAACGCATACAAAAAGATCTTCCGGACTTCCAGCGTCAGTTAGCAGCTTCCAGATCCATCGAGGAGCGCCTGCGATCCTTGACTACAAGCGTGGAGACGTTGAACAACTCAGTCTCCAATCCAGAGGTCAGTGTATACGCAAAACTTCTTTTTGTCAGCTAAATCAATGCCCAGCTTGGGCTCATACCGAACGTCATGCGAACCCTCGCCGCACATTCAGAGTTAGCACAAGAAGCAACAAATGCTCGTGTCCGACACGAAGCCCTGTCTCATTTACTCTCTTGTAGAGTCTCTCTCCAGAGGTTGGATAGCCTTATTAAGGAAGGTCAACTTTCAGCAGCTGTAGGGACGTGTAGAGAAGTGGAAGAGCTATTTCAATCCAACCCGGCATATATGGATGAGAGCCGTGTTATGGTGGATATGAAGGTGAGCAAAGCTTAGGCCAAGAAATAAAACTTGACCTCATTTCCAACCTTCCACAGCGAAAATTTCATGCAGCCCAAGCTCGGAATGACGAACAAATTAGTGACGCCTACCTCCGAAGCGTCGACATTCCAGAAAATTCGCCGTCCAATCTTCAACTCATAATTCGGTCTCCTGTTCAAGGTGAGCTCCCATCATCGTTGGTGACCTGATATCAAGTCTGATTTGTGCAGTACGACAATCCACCGCAAGTATTGATCTCCCTTCCATCTTGTCTTCACTTTCATCCACCTCCTTGTCAAATCACCTTGCTATCTTGCGACGTGACCTTAGTGCCCAATTTATCGACATTATAACGAAAAGGCCAGCAACACTGACAACGTCGGAGGATACGCTGAATTGCAACTTCGAACTTTCCACTTCTGACGACCCGATAACGAGACTCGAAAACCTTTCGAACTTCCATCATTTTCTTTCATCCCACCTCTTATCGCATCTTCCTTCTTCACAAGCCGCGACTTTCCGCGGCTCACTCGGTAAATCGACCACAACCTGTATCCTCAATAACCTCTTGCTTCCTTCCCTCCCGTCCTCTTACGATCTCCTACCTACTTTCTTGGTTTTGGCGCAAAAAGCCATCGTTTTTGAAGAAGAAATTCTTGTCGGACTGCTGAGGGTCGATACAAATGATCGCCCTTTAAAAACTTGGATTGAGGGTGTGAGTGGTCACTATGAGCGCCAAAGACGGATGCAAATTCTCCACCGGTCCCGCGAAATAATTGTTGCTCTGACCGACAAATCAGACACTTTTCTTGTTGAAATTGAAGTTGAAGTCGCCCCGGCGGCGTCTTCCTCCGTAATACCTATACAAGACGAAGATATGGGACCAACTGAAGACGACGCCTGGGGTTTCGACAACGATGTGGAAGTCAAATCTGACTCAATTACAATCGGTACTGTCGAACAGGAATTTAGCCCGGTGAAAGATGATGCTTGGGGATTTGATGACGATATGGAGGCTGAAACTGACGAGACCATTGATGAGACTGGCTGGGGTTTTGACGAAGACGTGGCCGCCGATCCTGAGCCGGAGTCCAAAGTCATGAATGGCGACACCGAACCCCACAAGGACACAGCAGAAGCATGGGGTTTGGACGGAAATGAAGAAGTGCCTCCAGAAGAGGAAAATGCCTGGGATGACCCCTGGGATGATCCTGGGACTGGTTCTGCCCCTGATCCTGGGACAGAGTCACGCCCTCCTCCTGCACCATCAATACATTCTCCCAAAGTAGCCACTGGCTTGCAAAAGGCTGCAAATAAAGGGAAGAAAAAGCATTTGAATGGGAGTTCTTCCTCACCATCACCTGTGTTACCATCTCCACAGCCCGAGAAATCTTCACCCTCGTCACACAATCCACCCCTTCAAAATGAGGATGGAAATCCTCCGCCGCATCCTGCGACGAAGCGACCATCCGAACTTGTCGCACGAGTCGCGTTGAAGGAGACATACGCCGTTTCTGAACGCGCAAAGGTTATCATCCACCTGGCGGAAGATATACTTACGGAGGGCAGCCACCTTGCTTCGTCGACTATCTTCTCAGCCTTTCCACAATCTACAACTCCCCTTGGTACGACCCTTTTGCTCACCGCACCAGCAGTGCTCGATCTTTATCGCGCACTATACCCCGTCAAGTTTTCAAAGGAACTTCGAAGTGCAGAAGCAGGAATGATGTATGCGAACGATTGCGCCTATCTCGCAAGCGAAGTCAATCGCATGAAAGGGGGATCAACGTTAGTCGTAGAGGAGCGGTTGCAAGAGTGTGCGGGCAGTTTGAAAGTCTTAAGCGACAGTTGGTACCATGACGCCATTGTAAGTTTGTGATGCCCCGGCCTGCTTCCTAATATCCTAATATTCTCCATGAATTTAGACTTCGGAGCAGAAGACTTTGGATGCGATCTTAACAGCTGGTGCGCAAGGCTTCACCTATACAGGAGATCAAGACCGGTACGACGAGTGTGAAAGTGCAATGACTGAAATTCTTCGGGCAGTGCGACGGTTAGCATCCTCGTTTAAGGTGTGTTGTTAAACTTTTGACTTCCGTGAATGGTTCCTCAATGGCGTACGTGTTATTGCAGCGAATATTGAACAAGACCAAGTA